>JAPDSC010133544.1:7086-26687 GCA_026290005.1 Latrodectus geometricus
CAAAACTTATTTAAATGCAAAGTTTGACGGAAACCTCTTAGTAATGGCTTCAATGATCGATTGCTAGGATATGAAGGAATAGTACCTAATTTTCTTTTGTCAAAACATGGGTAGTCCAATTTTTATAGTATAAAAGAACCAAATAATTTATGTAATATTGATAATACATATAGGAATTAATGCAATGCTTTCTTTTTTGCTGTCATATTATTAAAAAAAATAATAATAATACTAGATTAATAATAAAGTTCCTTTGTTTTTCTAAAAGTTAGTTTCTAATTTGGTTTCAATTTCTAAACATATTTTGCTTATAATAATATGTATTTATCTCATCCAATTATTAAAAATATATTTGGATAATTATTTTATAAAAAATAATAATCTTAAATTTCTTGTTTTTAACTCCACACTTCATATTAAACATGTATAAAATCAAATAATTGATAGTAAAATTTATAAGTTAAAATAATTTTACTGTAATCTTACAATAAGAATAATAAAATTAGGATTAAATTATAATAAGAATTGATAAAAATCACATTCTTTTTTGGTTGTTATTTATCAAATAGGTTTGTTAGTAAATAAAGGTAAATTGGATAAAATTGTTATTTTTTTTTATTAGATATTGGTATTTTATTAGTAATTATCCATTACTCCATTAAAAAAAAGTTTCTCTTGTTAATGCATTGTTTCTTTATAGATAATAAAAGTGGCAATAAATAAAAAGAAGAAAGTTCAAACAAAAATATCAAATGTAGATTTGGTGACTGAAACTGATAAACAGGTGGAAGAATTCTTAATTAAGAATTTTAAGAGCAGTTTTCCTGATCATTGGTAATTAATCATTTTAGTATTTAATGGATTTTTGTGCTAACATATTTTAAGTTCCCAATCTTTTCTCTGCTTAATAGTGTTTCAAGATGGCAGAAAAATGGTTATGCTCTACTATTCAGTTCAACAGATTGTGAGTTCGAATCCTATCTATGGCATAGATGTTTTTAGTGATTCGGAACCTTCTTTAAACTGTTAATTCCAGTCTAATTAATTATGTACAAAAACTGACAATTGAGTGACAAATTAAATAATTATATTGTCTTAAAGATTTAATTAAATCCATCCTAAATTTTAATTATCTATTAATGACTTATGTTAAATAGTATTTGAAAGATCAATATATTCTTAAAATATTTTGGAAATATGTTAGTTTTTTTGATTGAGTATATTAATTTGTATTTTTAATTTAGTAATATTGACTAATAGCTGACTCATGTTAATATGCAATATATTTCTTCTTTAGAGCTGGAACATTATTGAGTGCATATAAGGCCTTTAATATATTTCTGTTTTTATGTAATTAATTCGATATTCTAAACTAATACTACCATATTTGATTTTTTAAATATACCGTATTTTCCTGTATATAATCCGCGGATTATGTGTTTAAAAAGTTCCAAATTTCGTTGTGTGTATTATACGCCGCCGCGGATTATCTGATAAAAATATTCTCCATCAAAAAAGCTTACAAGAAAGTTTTGAAAGAAATACTCTTTATGTTTCATAAAATAAATAACAGGTGGTACCAGGGCACACCTAAGTTATTTAAATTATAATCGGCTTTGTACATTTACGTTCAAAAATGAATTCGGTTCCTCTTAAAGATTTTACGGTTGTAAATTCGCTAACGTCATTTTGCAATTTGCCTTGATGTGAGCTGTTTCGTTTTGAAAATATTCAAATTCGTATATCGTCATATTGAAGCGATAATTTTTAAGTTACACAGCAGATTTTAAATTAAAAGCTATAGCGAAAACAAATAAAAACAATGGCGTCAAATGTGTTAATGTGAAGTGAAAAACAAAGCACGCGCGGTATTAAAAAAATTGTGAAAAATACGCAATTTGTAAATAATCCATTTCTTTCATTTAAATTTTAACGAAGCAAATACATATTAATTTAAATATGTCTAACATCGTTTTAAAAGTTATTAGAAGCTAAATATCGATAAATTTTACAAGACTCTCTTCTCAAAATTATCGCTTTTGATCGATTTCCTGCTTTCATCTCAAGTTTATCGCACTTTGCAATGGACTGGATCTAGACTGATATTTTTTATAATAAATGCTTTTTTTCTATACAATTTATTAAATTTTTAATCCTACTGTGCTTTTTTTTATTTATTTTATGTGACACCTATATTATCAGCAGTACATATTTTAAACTATTAGCCAAAAAAAAAATTGCCGCGGATTATATACAGGAAAATACGGTACATAGAAAATTTTCCTAATTTAAATACTCTTAAAAATATTAATTTCAAATTCTAAAACATAAATTTTTAAAAACTCTGCAATTGACAGAGGACTACTTAAAACAAATCATGTCATTTCTACTTAAAATCTTTATGTTGACTCTGAAAACTGTTCTGTAGCAGAGATTCAGATAAAGAGAAGAATAAGTATTGGTTTACAAATTAAGATAGTAGCAATAAGAAAATTTGAAATTTCTTTAATTCTATTACAAAAAACAAACATTTTAAAAATTTATTATTTGACAATTTTAAATGAAAGTTTTTTTTAACTCTTCTACCTATTCAAATACTTAAAAATTTAACTATGTGCAATATATATTAGTTTTTCCAAAATAAGACATCTTTGTTGTAAAAAAATGACAGTTAAATACTTTATTGAAGAAATAATCAAACTGTAATAAAAAAATATATTATTTTAATCAGTACATTTATTATTCTAAAATGTTATAACTAACAAAATATTTAAATTTCATTTAAATAAAATTTTTTACCTATTATTAATTTTATAAGTTTTATTTAAATTGAATTTATACATTTTATTTGATAATTAATGTATTTTTACTTATTCTTATATTTTTTAGTTTAGGTCAAATTTATATGCAGGTTAAAAATTTTTATTCTTGGTAAATTATGTGGTAAACTAATCAACCCTTTAAAGTTTTGGCAAAACTTTTGTATTCTGATTTTTTCATCACATTTTTCTCAAATCTTTCATAATTTTATACCTTTTGAATTTATTTTGTTATCCACAAAACAATAATTGTTGATGGATATAGATTTTTTTGGTAGATTTTTTAGTTTTTAATGTCAAAAATTATCGTCAGTTAAAGTTTTTGTTACCAAAGACGAGTCTTTTGATTTTTCAGAACATAAACATTTTTCTTTGTATCTTATGTTCATTATATTAACACTGTAAATTAGATAACTTAACAGCATGTGAGGCCTTTGTGATTTACAATTTGTTTTTCTCCCTGTGATAACTTTTCACCGAAAGTGGGCCGTGTTCTCTATTGCAAGTAAGAAATCTAAAATCTCCCATGTACTCACCACAACAGACATGCATGCAAAGTAATATCCATCTTCCATTATTCAATGGAGACTAGAATTGATTACGTCATTTAATTTAAAATTTGTATTTTATCATTACAATTTTACACACCTTTTGAAATTTTACACCTCTTTAAAAAGTCTGATCTTTAATAAGTATTTGTTTTAGGTTATTTAAGAAGAATTAGGTTTATTGAAAAGTAAATTTTTTAAACAACAGATTGCTTTGAGCAAAAGTGCTATATAAAATTGATTTTCCTGGTATTGAAATAATTTTATTTCAAAAATAAAGAATCAAACTGAAATTTAATCAATGAATAACTTGGGAAGAAATTTGTGATGAAAACTGCAATTACATGTTACACCTTTTTTTGAAATAATTCACTATACAGCCAAATTATATGAAATTGTATAGCAACCAATATACTAATATAGAAATTACATATTACCTCTATAGCAGATAATGTGTTAACCATAATTAATCCCATTGTTGGTTTGATTTTATTTCATTTTGATTTTTTGTTGTGTCATAATCACTTTTTTTGTGGATGGAGCTAATTAGATTGGTAAATACTGTTCCCTTTGGATGCCCGACTATAAATTTTTTTATTATTGATATTTTCTATTAAACATTTAGATATAAAAAAAAGGAAGGATGTACAGCACTTCTAAAATACTGAATAACTTTTAGAGTATAAATGTATGTTTCAATTTACTTTTTAAAAATCCCATTTTGCATGTAAACAAAAATTCTGGATGTTAGACAAAAAAAAAACTTCCAAAATCATAACTGTTGGGGGAATAAAATTTTTCACGCATATAATTTTTGTCGATAAAATAAAAGTGTCTAAAAAAGTCTGTGAACAAGCTCTGTATATATATTGAAAATCTTTGGATAAAGGCTGAAGACAAATGATGCTTCTTAGTCTTCTTAAAAATATAATAAATGAATATTATACTACAATGTTTAATGTTATTCTTATATTAATAACATTAAGCATAATTAGTATTTATATATGAATACAAAAGCATTCACATGTTGTATTTATAAATTATTTTCAAAGAGAAATTTTTTTTATAAGTATTTCTTAATATATGTGTTTTTATATATTTTTTTTTAGTTTTATTGGTGAAGAAACTACAGGATGCCAACTTACTGATTCTCCAACATGGATAATAGACCCTGTAGATGGAACTATGAATTTTGTACATGGGTAAAATTTAAGCCTTTAATGTACTTATCAAAATCATGTTTTTCATTTAGGGAATCTTACAGTGCTATTCTAAATTTACTGTTTAAAATTTAAGTTTTCTTTAAAGCTTAAATCTCTAATTTAAATAAGTTTCTCTAAAAAAAATCCTGTTTTTGTGTATTATGATTTGATGTATTGTTACCTATATTATAACATTGCAAAGATTTGTTTTCATCCTTAGATTTTCTTATTATGTCTTACATTCCTTGATATACAATATTCTTTGACCAAATATAAATTTATATTTATAATTGAACAGTATTGAGCATGAATGAATACACAACTGTATCTTAAATTCATTTGTATATTCATGCATATTCAATATTATTATACAATTATGTATATAAATTTATATAAATAAAAATTAAGAAGCAAGAATTTATCTGATTCTGCAAAATCAAATTATTTTTAATTGAAAAAATTTTGATTTTCTAATTCCATATCAGCATCTAAAGAAAATATATATTCATATTAGATGCATTATTTGTATGAAACCCAAAGAAATATATCATTTCAATGTTAAGAGCACAATGCAATGTAAAGGTAAGTTAAGTAGAAATTTGCTACTTATCCTGTAAATATCCCCTGAAGTAATCCCTAAAAATATAATAGTTATGATAATTTTATTAAATTAGTAGATTTAGAATCAAGTATGTTTAGAAACATTCATTTATATTTTTGAAAAGAATGAAAATTACTTTTGAAAAATTTTGCATGGAAGGGTAGTATATATATATATATATATATATATATATATATGATTCAAAATATCTCCACAAGCTTGTAAAATCATTATATATATCATGGCATATGACATTATAAACATAATTTGTACTCAATATTTTAGAGGTATAGTACAAAATTGTTTAAATCCTCCAATGTGAAAGGTGTAATTTATTTAAACAAAAATTTAGTCACAGATTTTCAATCTGCTTAAATAGTTTCATTGCTTACCCAAATGTCTTGTATTACATTATTCTATATTATAATACAATACAGTGGTATAGAAAGACTTCCATGACTTAGAAACTTGTTTAAGAATATAAAATGTTCTCTAATTATGGTAAAACTGTATAAGGCACAAGTTGCTTTCACTTAGAACAATATGACAATATTTATTTGAATATTGTTTATCATTTATTTAGATACCATTTTTGCATTAATATTTAATTATTTTACATTATCATTCATCATAACAAATATTTTCCATTAAACATTCATATTATACTATTGATTTTATTTATGGGGTACACTCATTATAAAAAGAAATTCCATGTATCCTAGTGAAAAATGGCTAGTCTAGAATCTTAAATGATCATTGCTTTAGTTTTCAGGATAACTACCTATGGGAGAATTTTAATATCATTTTCTGGTAGTGGATGCTTTGAGTATCATTTACTGTGATTTAGGAAGAAACTAACAGTTCAGTGATATGACTAGAACATTCTTTTGACACATTTGTGCTGCTTTTCATTGTGTGCTGTTCTGGAACTTTTTCTCACAAAATAATAATGCTTAGTCAGATTCAACAAGGTGTTAATTTGAAAATTTTAATAATGTATGTGATGACTTGAAAATTTTGCATTTCGTTGCAGAGTTCCTATATTTATCCTTGTCCATGCATTCAAAAGATTCAGTTTACTAAAACATGTACAATTCAGTTAACTTAATAGAACATATTGTATAGAAAATCTATAATGTAAGATATTAGTCTCTATTATATCTTACTAGTCTTATACGAAACAAAATAGTTCTAGGTCCAGTGCTTCTGATGTGAATATTTCAATTGTAATTTTGTTATTTGATAGGAAATTTTGGGTATTTACCCTCATAGACACATAGAACATGAATTATAGGATATTATTTTGTAATGGTATTTTATAATTATTTTTTTTGTCAATGATTCAATAAAGGAATTCAAATTTTGTAAAAGTTTTAATTTGAAAATTGCAAACATAACAAAAATTACAAGATTTTTTATAACTGAGTTATTAATCTAAACCGTTTTCTCATTTTTGAGTTTTCCAAGTTATATATTGTGAGAATTGTAACCATACTAAGTTATTTAAATATAAAGTTATTAATGCTAGAGATATTTTATAGATTTAAAAATAGTCTGTCATTTCTATAAGTGTATCATCTATCAAGTGTATAAATTTATCATAAGCTTGCATGTAGTGATTTTTTTAATATTATTCTGTATGATATATACAGATCAAATTCTTGGTGAATTATTTGGGAAGTTATTGCATTTAGTTTAATCAAATAAAATTAAATGATATAATCAAAACTGAGTGGGAGGAAAATACAATGAGATCTAAAGTTTTTGAAAGATTGTTACTGTTAAAATGTGATTTATAAAAATAATAAAAATATTGCCATCTTTAGGATTTGTTTAAGTACTTTTTTACTTAAATAGCTGATATCTATATTCAAGTAATCCAAATTAAGTAATCTATTAATTTTATTGTATTTTAATTCAGTCAAAAAAATGTAAAACTTATAAAAGAAAGAACACAAATTAATTTGCTATTTGTGTTAGTAATATTACTTCAATATCAATAATTTCAGACAGTAAACATTATTTAGTGAGGACAAAACAAAGCTACAATATTTTATTTAAATCTGCTAGCCTTTTAAAAAATTTTGATGCTTGTTTACTTTTTTTTGTAGTTTAGTAGCTGAATAGCATTGTTTTATTTGATTTGGTTGATTTTTAAGCACACAAACTACCTTATACTCATGTATAATCTGTAGATTTTACATTTAAAAAGTTTCAAATTTCAATGTGCATATTATATGCTCTTGTGGATAGTTAAATCAAAATGAATAAAAAAAAAACTTTTTTGTAACAGAAAATTTATTTCTTAAGTTAATGTCATGGTTACAAGTATGGGGTATAATAGCATAAATTTAAGTTTCTAATTTATTCACCATTTTTTCAATTTTTCTAAATTATATTGTTCTGTACATAAGAGATTTTACCAAAAAAAAAAAAAAAAAAAAAAAAAAAAGTGAAAAATGTTTTGTGAAATTTGTATGATTAAGAATTATCAATCATCTTTATAAAATTGATTTAATATGGAAAATTATTGTTTTTGATATTTTTTAAATTAAAAGGGTGCAAAAGCATATATATATATCTTTGGTGTTTATTTGTTGAATTAAAAAAAAAGCATTTTTTCACTTAAATATATTTTTCTTAACAACTCAAAACATAGATAATAGTAGCAAACAATTTAGAATTTTAATCAAATATTTTTTAAAAAAATGTCATACATATTTAAATAGTTTTACAATATGTTTTTTCATGTACATAATACTTATTTTTAATCATATATTGTATTTTTTATTTTATAAATTCAAAATATATACTAATAAAAATGTTTAATGACACATTATGATTAGTATATATGCATTGTTTGCCATAAAAATTGTCAGAAATTAGTCAAGGATACTTACAAAATAGTTTTGTGATTAATATGCAGGAAAATATGATAAGTATGAATCTTAGTGAGAAAAACACTTTGATTTTGATGTTAAATAAGACATAAAAAATCAATACATTTCTTGTAACCAGAAAAGTTTATTGAGATTTTTTGTGCATACTATCTAAATTAAATATAGTTAGATGAGCTAGTAAATATTTTATATATCAGTGCAGTCATAAAGTATAAAAGTGAATGCGAAAGTGTAACTGGCTAAAATTTTATAAAATTCAAAGAAAAATCTAATAATGTTTTAAAAAGCAAAGGACTTCAGCAAAATCATACTGTTTAACTTTTTTAATCCTATTAAATTAGACAAAGCTTTTAATAATAGACTCATACTAAAAATGTTAGAAAGTGTACCTTTAACTAAAATAAACTTATTTTTTCATAAAAATGACATAGTAATAATATTTTAATGTAGTATATTTGCTTCATTTTTTTATTGTAATTGTATATGCACTTAACAAAATTGTAATCTTCTACTTTTATAGCTTTCCATATTCAGCAGTTTCAATAGGCTTCAGTGTAAATAAAAGTGTAAGCATTTTTAGCTGAACTCTTTCATTATATATCTTGAAAGTTTAAAGTTTGTTTTTAATATCATGTTTTTACTACAGATTGTTTTAGGCATTGTTTATAATCCAATGTTGGACAAAATGTTTTCAGCTGTAAAAGGAAAAGGAGCATTTTGTAATGGTGAAAAACTTCAAGTCTCAGATACTGAAGGTGATTATATTTGTTTATTCAGTAATGTATTTTATTTTTATTATTTACTTTTATTAATCCAAAAAATATTTTATTCTGTATGTTTGATTTCAGAATGATGTCTAAAGAATATGATATAATTGTAAAATCTACAGGAGGTTTTATATAATGTTATTGTTATAAATTCTAATCACATTCGGTGACTAGGGCACATTTTTAGATATAATCACTCGAAACAAATAATTAGTGACTTTTTCAAAGGTTCAGGGTAAATGAAAAAGATAAAGATTCTCTCTAGGTGGAACAAATCTTTGGAATCTTGGAGTCAATCAATGGCAATTAATCGCTCCAGATATAGTCAGATGGCTGAGACTTATGGAGACAGCCTTAGCCTGTGACAGATTGTTATTGTTACTGAAGAAGAGTATATAGTTTCGTATTTAATTAAAACTATGTTTTGTTATTTAATTAGGACTCATAAAATCATTTTTATAATAATGGTTATTTTCTTTTTCATTGGTATTCAAATGTAGGATATTAACAATAATTGATTTCAATTTTATTGAAAAACCTAATTGATTCATGTAATTGGTTATTGATTAAGAGCATAGAAAAAGAATTATTTATTACAGAATTTGCATTGTGTACAAGATATTGAATGGCAGTGAGATACCTAGGAAATAAATTAGTAAGAATAATTATGTGAAATCAAGTACTATTTATTAACTCAAAACCTTGTATCAGAAACATCATTACTAAGAAAATTTTGCATCAAAGAAAATTTTGTTAAGTACTTGTGAAGTGCTTGCATAGTGAAAAAGAATAACAAAAGTCATTAAATTTAAAGTACTTGTTTATACTTTAAATAAAATTGAAAAAATGAACTGAAAAAATCTAATAGCCATATTTAATTATTTCAGCTCAAGTTAGATTAAAAAAATTATTTTAATTTATTTAATTTTTTAAATGAACATTTATAGATTGTTACTTGTTTATACTTCTTGATGTCAATGCATAGAAAGGAATATATAGTGGCAAAGAATTACAAAAGTCATTAAATTTGAAGTTTCGTTCCACGAATATAAATGATAGGGAGTATAACAAAGTTGAAAAGATTGTAAATTATACTGAACTTAAAGTTATATCAGATTACCTGGAAGTACTTAATTCTGCAATGTACTGTGAAGAAAAACTGACTACAAACATTATACTCACAAACCTATGAGCAACAGTATCTTGTTTTATCATGATAAACCAAGAAACATTGTGCTGAACTCTGAAATTTCTTTATCTTTTTTTTTGTCATGAAAATAAGCTGCTTATCAGTTTTCTAAGCTTACTTAAGAGATTTTTTAAAATCTGGATTAGTCCTAATAACAACAGACATTTTTTATTCACAAATGTTTTTTAATAAATGGATTTTTTTAAATTTAAAATTTATGGTCTAATTTTTGAAAAGAGAATAATTTAAACATGAATCAACATTGAAAAACAAATGGTATAAATTCCATATTTCTAAATCTATTCAAATGAGAGGAATAAATATCTTTTGAGATGCAGCAGATTTCACAATATGAAGAAAAATGGTACTTTTATAATAGCATTTTAAATAATATCAAATTTGAATCTTAATATTTTAACCCAAAAAATTTACTTTTAAATGAAAAGTTTTATAAGTTTTTTTTTTACAAAGCTTTAAATATCAAAGAATTTTATTATTTTTAATCATTTTTTAATTTATAAATTTAAATATTTTTATTAATAGTTTCATTATGAGTATATATTGTAACTTTTATAAATCTTTCTTATTTTGAAAAATATCACAATTGTAGCTATTCCTTAAAATATTAGAGCTAGCTTATTTTTACTTATAAAAATAATAATCATTCAAAATAACCAATAATCATGAAATGTACGTATCACATATATTTTCTTTTTTACTCTTTACTCATAATCCCATCAAGTTTTTTTGGTAATAATATAAATTCTTTTTTTTTATTTATTATTATTCTTAAATATGAAAATGATTCATTTTTACCCTTTCTGATAGAAATTATTGCCATTTATTTAATCAGTTAAGAATAAAAAAGATGTCAATAAAAGTCAGAAACTATTTTATAAATATTTTATTATTATGAGATTTTTTTATTTCACATTTTTATTTTTTTGAAGTTAATAATAAATTTTTTCTTTAAATGTCAATTATTGTCTAATTTTCAGTAATATGAACATGTAACAATTTATAAATAAAAATTGTTATAAATATTCCCCATGTTAATCTTATATTTCAATATATTTTAAATACTTAATTAACTTTTCTTAATAATTGTACGATATATTTTAATTTAAAGTATTTAAAAAAAAAATAATATTGCAGATTTATCACAAGCATTAATTCTTACTGAATTTGGTTCTGATAGAAGCAAAGAGAATATGGAACAACTTTTTTCCAATCTACATGTTTTGTCAGAAAAATCGCATGGGTATGTATGATTTCCATAGTTACTAAAATAAAACAATTATATTTAGTTAAATGATTTAAAATAAAAGTAATTTGTAAGTAAAGTAAAGGTAAAATTATTTGTTACATCTAAAAAATAGTTTGATATTAGTTTTAATTACATAATTATTATAAAATAATTATTTAATTTACACCTTATAAATTATCAAGGAATAAGTTGAAACAATCTGAATAAAGAAAAACATCTAGTATAGTTTTCAAATCATTTGTTTATTTTATTATTAAATTATTTGTTGTCCCATTTAAGTAATCTTTATGATTCATGCATGATCCTTTTTAATCTTACTGCAACTCTAATTTCTTTAACTAAATTTTGTGTACTGGAAAATTAAATAATTAAATATGATATAAATTGTGGGATAAATGTATTCTTTTTTGAAACTGTTCTTAAATTTTATTTGGTTCAATTTGAATTCTTCTTTCATTATGAGTGTAGACTATCAAATGAATTACTCTTTTATTTATGACTAAAAGATTTGAAAACTTTCCAGGGTTCAAGAAAAATTTGGATTCATTCCTTTCTTCAATTATTTATTGATTATTAAATAGTTTAATATTAATTTAAGTAAGTTCTTATATTTAATATTAATTTAAGTATTATAATTAATAATTATATTATTATTTATATATTAAGTATAAATTTTCTTAAAAATAATTTAATGAATTAAATTAATAATTCAGAGTTAACTTATGCATTTATTTCTCAAATCTTTAAATGTCTTATTGTTTAGTACATTTTTTGGTAGTATTCGAATGATGGGGTCAGCTGCACTAAATATGTGTGAGGTTGCAAGTGGCCATGCAGATGCTTATGTTGAATACACAATTCATTGCTGGGACATGGCAGCAGCGAAAATTATTGTTGAAGAGGCTGGGGGTGTTGTCATTGATCCTGCTGGTAAATATATTTTAAATTTAAAACCTCACATGTTTAACACACTGTCTGCTTTAACAAAAAAATAAATAAATAAATAAATAAATAAATTAGTTTGGGAGTTTATAAGAAAGTGAATATTTTTTACACGTGAATTTATATGTGAACATACAATGAGAATTTACAAATTATTATAATATTAATTGATTTATAAATATTTTTATTATAATAAAGTTTTTTTTTTTAAAATTGAATTTTTGTTACTTTATAATCAATGCAAATTGAATTAATGAATATATTTAATACTGTTACTAAGTTTATTTTAATATTTTAGTTTCCCCCCCCCTTCATTTTTTTTTTTTTTTTTTTGTTTTTACTTTCTCTGGTATTAATTCAATTTCATTGAAAATTGGAAAATATATAGCAAGGAATTTTATTATTGATATAAAAATTAAAATGGGTGTATGATACAACTTCTATATAATGACCACCATTAGCTTTTGACATTATGCCTCATTCAATGTATGACAATGTGACAATGCATATTATTTGATAGTAATGGTGTATGAGTGTCATAGAAAACATGAAACAAAAACACACACACACACACACACACACACACACACACATATGTATATATATCTTTCTTGCAGTCATGGGAAAGACTACTGAGCTAAGAAAATTTGACAGTGGGCAAGTAGTGACAGCCCAAATACTCAGAATGAATATCTATAAAAACTAATTGTTATGAGTACCAATGTAAAGTGGTTAAATAGCAGTAATTTAAGTAGCAGGTGCTACAGTATTTTACACCCACCCTTTATGAACCACACAGATTGTTCTGGTTGAGGATATTAGATCTGCGGTAGACTGTAGATCTGTGGTAGTTCCAAAATGAGTTAAGTCATAAATGCCAATATATTGGACTTCCACATATCATTAATGATTCAGAAAGTTAAAAGTTAATATACTTGGAAAAATACAATTTGATTTATTTTTTTGAGCGAGACAACCCATAACTAATTAGACTAATTGATTATTATTGACATTGGTACAGTTGACGATTGAATACAATGTGTCAAGAAGTATTTCTAAACAAATGAGCCTGTAGTGTTTGTCTGTTGCCTATCTTATTTTAGGAACAGGGCCAGTCAAATTATATTATTTAAAATAAAAACTATATCATTTAAAATAAAAATAAACAAATTATTCAAATTTAAGTTTTGAATAATTGAATATTTTTTAACCTTAGGCCAAATTGCTGAAAGAAAATTGAAACACACATATATTACACAAAGTTAATAAAATTTGACAAAAAAAATTTATGAGAAATTTCATTTTATCCATGCATTAATTTATAAATTGCTATTAATTACTACTTTAATATAAGACCAATAATAATTAACATATTTATGAGTTTCATTTTACAGAATTAAATAACTTTTAACTCTGTATATGCTGAAGAGTCAAAACATGACTGCTTCCATAGTTTGAGATTGAGCCCACCTTGATATCATAAGATACACATGATCCAGTCAGAATGAAATGTAATTTATATGGAAAAATGTGAACTTTATTCCTGCGATTTCATGTATGAAAAAAGCCGCTGCATAGAAGACTGACAGAATGCAGATTGTGATGATTTGAAGACTCGAATATCTACAAAATTGTATCGTTAATTAACTATTTGAATTCTATCTTTGTTAATGCCTTTGGCAAATTGTTGAATAATGGTGAGACAAATAGCAGTCACCACAGTGTTGGATGTGTACACATCCTAAACATATAGGATGTTGGAAGCTGTTCCTCTTTCTAAAAGGAGACTGGCGACAGACATCAACAAAAGCCACTAACTCATATGCCTAAAAATCCATCTAGTTTGACTCACATGTCAAGAAACACTTCTACTTTGTATTTTGTTATCAGCTGAGCCACTGTCAACAGTCTACCTTATTTTTTCAAACATGACAACCTTCAACTTTCAGTGTTGTTAATAATGTGTGAACATCCAACATTGTAACATCTGCTACTAACTCACTGCTATTTGACAACTTAGCATAAATACTCATAACAACTGCTTGCAAATAATGGGCAAAACTGTCAGTTTCTTATATACTTATTTTGAGTCCTTAGGTCTTCATAATTTCCTCGCTGTTAAATTTGCTTAAATTAGCAATCTTTCACATGACATACACATGACACATGTGCAGCATCAAAAAGATGATGCTGCACATATTCTGCAAGATTTTTTATACCATTCCTGCTGGATGATTTCCATAGTCAATCAAGAAAACGATTAGACTGTCAAATAATAGTGGCGATCATCTTTTGATTTTTCTATGTATTTTAATCAAATAAACACATTAAGCAAGTATATTTTATAGGTGGTGCTCTGGATTTGATGTCCCGTCGAGTTCTTTGTTGTTCTACTTCAGCTTTAGCTAATACTCTCTCAAAAGAGCTTAAGCATATCCAATTTCCTCGAGATGAATAAAACCAATTTTTAATTCTATGTCACATAATAGTTTTCTTTTATATGGTACTTATTTTGAGATAATGTTATTTTCTTATTAATTTTTTTATTTTGTACATTACAGTTAAATTTTTTATATAACAATTTGTTTATTTTTTTTAACATAACAATTATTAATGTGTCATAAGATTAATGAAATAACAATATTTTAGCATGTGTACCTGAATTGTGAAAATATTAAGCATATGCATCTTAAAGTCTTTATAAATAAGAGCATTTAGATATCATTATTTTAAAGATGTATCAATTTAAAAGAATGATAGGAATGCATTATTTAAATAAATTAATGTCATGAATGTCATATGATAAATCATACACAAAAATAAGAAAAAAGTATTCTAAATAGCTTTAAGATTATTTTCTGTTTTGTGCAATAACTAAATATTTGATTAAATATAATATTATAATTATAACATGTTATGTTATTGACAAAACATAAAGAGCAATGACAAAACAGCAAATTTGTAGGTTTTTAAATCTTTTGTTATTATTATAATCATCCATGTTATAAAACTACTCAATTTTACTCCATAAATTTTGAATTAATCCTCATGTCAAAATATGTCTATATTTAAACTATTATTGAAGAATTACCTTTCTTATCTTAAAATTTTTTTGTCTGTTCTTTTAAACTTTTACCGTCAATCTTAAGTTGAAGATAAGTCTAGGCTAGTGTCCAGACGCAGACTTCTAAGTGTAAAAGTGCAATTTGATTTTTATCTTTCTTTTTTTTTTTAACAAATGCAAGATGAATTCTGCTTTTTATATACAAATTTCTTGAGATAAGGACATTTTTGAGCTTCCCATCCTTTAAATATCTGAATACCTTATGGAAAGTTCTGGAAAATTGTATTTGAGCTGGTAGCTGAATGGTTTGTTTTTACTTTCAGTTCAACAGTGCATGAGTTTAACTTCCATTTTAAATGTGAAAGCTTATAATAATTCAGAATTTTCTTAAAACTGTAGATTCTAATAAATTTAATTCTCATGTCTAAACAAATCCTTAAAAAGAGTAACATGATTTATAAGACATCAGAACTCCTTATAACAGACTTATCAGATAAGTCTCTTATTTTACTTATCAGATAAACTGAGGCAGATCAGAATATTTTTGATGGTTAAATTTAAACATTTGTTGTTATTTTTAAAACTAATTTAGTTTTACACCCTCATAAATCAGTTAGAATTTTAAATTCATTTGATTGTTCTTAATTTTGGAATGTAACATAACAGTGAATACAAATTTGTATTAATTAAGGCAAACATTCCTGGATTTGTCTAGTGAACTATTTTTTTATTGTTCTATATAAGTTGAAGATTTATATTAATAATTTTGATTTATATTAATAGATTTTGATTTATATTAAGATTTATATCAATAATCAGAAGAAAACACACCTCATTTTTCCAAATGAGTTTCATTTCAATTCCTGAAGTTCATAATAAAAATTCCTAATATATACTTCCATCATAAAATTTAAATAGAAGTTATGTTTCCAATGAAGAAAATACGGATAATGAGTGATTTTATTTAAAGTGTAATTGTCTTAGTTTTATCCTATTTCTGCATTTATTTTTCTGGCAAATATTTATCCTGTTGTTTTATAGTTTATTTAATTCACACTTTTCTTAAAATTATAATAGTACTTGTATGCTTATCTATATTTAATTATATTTTAAATGTATTAAAAATATAAATATATTTGTGAATTATACATCTTTTTTTTAAAAAATGGCAATTTAAAATGAGTTAAATTGAATATTTATAGAAAATTTCAAATGATTAATTTTTTTAAGCAGTTTATTAAGAGATATTTTTCAGGTAACATACATTCCAAACAGCAATATTTATTCATGAGTAATAAAAATTGATTTTGTATGGTTATGTTGTTGAAAATCAGATGCTTGTTGAACAAAAATATAAAAGTGAGATTGATTAATAAATAATATTGACAACTAAATTTTTCTTTATAATTTGATAGTTTCGTTATTTTATTTAAATGTATATTTTGTTGAAAGTAAATGAAACAAGCTGATATTTATCTAATGAAGATAAAACAATGAAATGGTTTAATTATTTGATTTACAGTTAAAAATTCAAAGCATTTCATTAGATCACATAAATTTATTTTGATTATATTAAATATTGCAATTTGTCTGTAAATCTGAATCCAAAGGTATACTGTATTATTAATGAGACATTTTGTAAATGTGTAGTACTTTGTTTTATGTAAATATCTTGGAAGAACATTTAAATAAAGAATAGCTATTGATATTTCAAGTATATTCTTAAAACTTACAAATATTTATTTTTATGTTAATGCACTTGAGTGAGACTATTGTTTAAATTTGAAGCTTATTATTTAATAGAAATTTATTCAGTATAATTCAAATTCCTTTCAATGACTTTTATTTTTAACCTTTTCAAATTATTGTTCTAAATTTGTCAATATATATTTCTACTAAGTACATACAAAAATAGTGAAACCTTATTTATATATTTCTCTTACTTACTCATTTTTCAGCATTTATGTTTGAATCATTTTTCCATTTATTTTTCTAATTTTATCTTATCAGGTTTGTATTAATTATTTTTATTTTTACTTTTACCTTGCAAATTTACAAGATTTATTTCCTTCAATTTTTAAATAAGTTCTTAAGTAATTTCGCTAGTCTGCAAAATTTTCTTTTTACTTGTCCTAATTTATTTAAATTAATCTTGATTTTGTTAAAACCATTTAAAGGATAATGAAAAAAAAAATGCTTTCATTTGTGAAATGTTTAATATTTTTTTCATTTAACAAAATATTTTTGAACTTTTTATAACAATCCAATGGGTTTTCTGTAACATTTTCGAATCTTGTATAATCAGGTTGATATTTTCAAGCAGTATGCAACTTTTCATTTCACAAGTATTTAACCCAGATTCTATCCAATAATATCTCAGTCTAGTAAATGAAAGCATAATTCCACTATATTTTCTTCTTGAACACCAGTTTGCATTGCTGTTAGAATTTTTTTCTTTTTCAATCTAATAATGACATTTTTCAAAAGAAAATATGAAAAATATTCATGGATTGGAGAAAAATAAATTCATTTCAAGCACTATTATAAAATATGTTTTCATCATTTCAATGTTCCTGGAGAGTTGATATTAAAAACTAAGTAGTGGATGTATGCAAAAGTTGACTGTATGTGAAGTAATTAGACAAGAATTTATCTATATAAAATTAGCCATAGCCCAAAATAAACAGACAAATTAATTAATACTTAAGAGGATTGTTGGAATTATAAAGTGAGAATTTATATTTTCACGTTTATGATTATTTCACTTTAGAATGTTTCTTTAGATCTATCCCCTGAATTATAATACTTGAAATAAAAATTTATCTTGCATACAGAGTACATAGTAAACTTTCTTCTGAGCCTTCATCTCTCAACCATTGGTAAGAGACATAATTTGTATTGCAAAAACGTTTTTAATAAAGAAAACTTTCATATTACGTAATTTTCAGATTTTTAAAAATTTAATTTTGATAAAATTGTAAAACTTAATTTTTACATGTTTCTGGGTCTGCATAATTACATTTAGAAAAAATTTTCCTTTTCTCTACAAAAAATAAATGAGATACTTAATTTTAAAGTTAATAAATTTTTCTGTCATCTTAAAGGCTCTGTTACAAAATTACTTAATATAGTTGTACAGTATAAAATCCTTGGAAAACAAACCTTAGGAGGAAAAAAAGTATTTTCTGTCCATACACAAGGTATATCTATAGCCTTACATTGTGTTGTAATTAAAATTGCAATAAAATAAACAAAAACTATGAATTATAAAGTTCTGCATTATTTCTTTCTTTTTATTTATGGCAATATTATATGTTGCAAAATTAATACTTTAAAACTTCCAAATTTGATGCACTTTAATTTGAAAAGAAAATAGATAACTACAGTAGAAGACTAAATACAACACAACACATAAAATTTTAGTGTTTGATATAATCTTAGTATAATTTGTTGACATAAAACTTAAACTATTTTAAACAAAATTACAGACACGATGAAAAAAATGTGAATGCAGTTTGTTGACAGGAAAGAATAAGAAAGGAAAAAGTTACCTTAAAAAGAATATGTGTTCAAATAGGTCACCATTAGTTGTTATACATGTTTGCAACTATGAACACAACTCTTCATATGTGGTAATAATTTTTGCTTAAATACAATTCTTTCAGCATAATTATTTGTCATACACATGCTCGTGATAAACTATAGTCTATTAGTTTTAAGTGTAATGCTATGTGGATTGGCTGAAGCATATGTCAAAATATCTTCCCCATTTTACAACAGAATCTGATTCCAATAGTCTGTCAGTACAAAGACAATTAAGAGTACTTCCTGTTTCCTTGAGCTGACTCACTATGTTTCTGAAAGTTTGATTACTTGAATGTGAAAAATTTGGAAAACGATTAACATCTTCCCCTGCAGCTTTTGATGCATACCATTGGCATTTACCATAAATGATAAGATTCTTGCAATATTTTTTGGAGAATAGTATACCATTATTACTTTGTGTAACTAACCATATCATACTCACCATCCTAGCTTTACCTTATCAGTTAAGTACTAAATCGTCATTTGCATGCTGATCAAGTTTCAAAAACAGGCAAAATCTGGTAAATTAATCAGAATGTTGTATTTTGTGAAATAAGTATCTATCGTTTCCATGATACATTGAAATCAATGAGGAAAATATTAGGAAATGCATCAAAATTCATGTCTTGATGGCACTTTTTACATAAAGCTATTTGAAATTAAGCGATAAAATTTTAAAAACCAAAGCAAAAGTAACTGAATTGCAATGCTAAAAAA
>JAPDSC010133544.1:26697-56077 GCA_026290005.1 Latrodectus geometricus
CATTTGAAATCAAGTCCATGCTTAAAAATATGTTGATGGTAATTCTGAATAACCATTTTAAAACAAAATGGCACTGTTCAAAGATCACAGATTTTTTTTTATTAACAATGAAAGAGTTAAAAACCTTAAATACTTAACTTTTTAACAAAAATGCTATAACATAACTGTGCAAAATGAAAATTTGATTTATTTAACACAGTAATGAAATAGCTTTATAATTCATCCCTTTTTGGATTCCAGATATTCTGAATCAGTTCGTTGGAGCAATTTGTTTGTCATAAATTATTTACACTAACCCTTACTTTACACTAGAAATTTCCAACTGCTATATACATAAGCACTTGAATGGAGTGCAATACTACAACATATATTCTACATTATGCACAAATTTATTTACAGGAGAAGCAGAATAAAAATATAGCTCCTCTAATTTTTTTTTTATATTAGGTAAAAAGGCAAGATTAATCATTATGATCTTTATCTTTTCGCAAAGATTTGTTCTTTGGTTCCATATCATCATGACCATTCTTTGCCCAAGAGATAGAACTTTGAAGCTTTCTTTTTTGCACACCACCACTTTTAAAAGGATCAAAGCTATTTTTCCATTTTTTCCTATGGTCAAACACTTCATCAAAGAAATCTGAAGGAACATTCACAACTTTAGGCTGAGAAATCAGCGCAAGCTCAGCAGTACTTATGCGAGGTGCATCAGGCAGAACTCTATGAAAAATAAAAATATAGATCAGTATATGTGAAAACTAGGGAAAAAAACAATTTTAAAGTTATAGCTGCATGAATAAAAAAGATTTAGTGGAAAGAAACAAAATTTCCTTTTAAAAAAAATGATTGTATGCTTTACTTTTAAAGTTTAAGTTATAAAAAAAGATACACTTATTATATAAACATACTTATTATAAGTATAATCTGAGAAAAACCCAAACCAATTGCATTGTTAGTCATTCTACACACACTTTTGCACATGAAAGTCAATTAGACTAGGGTGTGCAATTTAAAGTGACTTTTATATATGCTGGAAGCTAAAATTAAATTCACAAATTGTTGAACTTAAGATCAGAGAGCTAACTCAAGTCAAAATGTTAAAAAAAAAAAAAAAAAAAAAAAAAAAATCAAATCTGAATACAATAATAGATTTATCAATATAGTGGCAAATAGGCAAAATCCTACAACTAACTATCGTATTTTCCTGTACATAGTCTGCAGCACTGTAATATCCTCACATCCTTTTTTTCAAGTAAAAGAAAAAAAAAGTCACATAATCTGCTGCATTTTTTCCGAGAAATAATTCTAAATATATACTGCTGATAAAATAAGTCATATAATAGAAAAAATGCATAATAGGTTTAAAAGTATAATAAATTATACAGAAAGGAAAATTTATTATGAAAAAGATCTCGTTGGATCCACCTCATTGTAAACCGATATAAAAGCAAGAGATGAATCATGTGCGATGATTCCGAGAAGTAAAACTTACCAAGTTTTTAAAACAATGTTAGACATTTTTAAAAAATATATATATTTGCTTTGTTAATAGTTAAATGAAAGAAATAGATTCTTTTCAAATTGTGTATTTTATATATTTTTCTTTTTATCACACATGCTTTGTTTTTTATGGCACAATAACACTTTTGTAGCCATTTTTTTTATTTGGTTTCCCTATAGCTTTTAATTAAAAATTTGCTGTTTAACTTAAAAATTTTCACATTCATATGATGATATACAAATTTGGACATTTTCACATTAAAACAGTTCATGTCAAGAGAAAATGCGAAATAATGTTAGCAAATTGCAATAGTAATATCTTATAGAGGAGCCACATTTGCTCTTGAACTTAATTAAGCTGATTACAGCTGAAATATGTCATGGTGCCACCTGATATTTCATGAAACACACACACACACACACTATTTCTATCAAAACTTTCTTAAAACCTTTTCTGATGGAAAATGTTATTTTACCAAATTATCTGTGGTGGCATATAATACACAGAATAAAATTCAGAGCTTTTTTTTTTTAACATGATTATATACAGAAAATATGATACTAAATCAATGCAGATTTGGTGCATTTTCAAATTTTTATGCCAAATGCTGTACAGTTACCTCGCCAACTTAAATTACATCATCTCATGCAATATAAAATTTTCAAAATCTTGATCGTACTCAAATTTTAAAACATTGCAATCTCGCACTCTTTTAGTCTCCAAATATTAAAATTTTGAATATTTCATGATAATTACTCACTACAAAAGTATTACAGAAATAATAACCAGAAACAAATTTCAGATTAGATAGCAAAAAATATAAAATACTAAATATCACACAAAATTAGTAACATAAAAAACACATTCTTGTGAAACCATGACCATATAAATTGACTGGGCAGTGGTACCCGCCTTAAAAAAATCATCAATATAAATGTTATCTAGCACAAAAGACAACCACTCAATAATGTAAATAATTAACATTTTTATGAAAATTCAAATTATAATTAACTAGGCAGTAGAGCACATTTTAAAAGAAATATCTGTGTAAATGCAATATACACCAAAGAGAACTAGCAATAAAGCTAAATTGATAACACAAATAACATTTTTATATGAAAACTTGATTCCAATTAACAGGTATTACAATTCACTGTAAACCAAAATACATGTCAAATATTTTTTTACTGTACTCAATAAATTATATAAATTATTATAGACAGTGACAATTTTAATAACAAAGTACTCACTTAATCATCACTTGTAGAAGAATTAGAAAAAAGTGAAATTTCAGTTTATCACTATCCACACCTTTCACTTCTACCATATTATACAAAAATTCAAATTTTTGAACGATTTACTTTCAAAACAAAACAATTTCAAGCATGAATGAATGAATGAAATTGAAGCACAGCAAAAGCTTCAAGGAGCTTAATCTCCAAATAAACTTTGTGCTTGCTAAAATTAGGTTACATCATAAAACTGAAAGAATATATTTTATTGCAGTAAACCACAGTTTAGCACATTCATCCCCCCCATTCAGTTAAGATTTGGTGTTTGTAATTATAATTATTTTTGACAAGAGTACTTATGTATTAGCACAACCACAGCTAATTTTGAGCCAAAACTCACTCATTTTAGCACTCAATCTATTGTCAGAAAATTTCTTTGAAATTCAATCAGCTTAAAAAGCTGCAGAGATGCTAATACTTTAGTGCTATGGCAAGTTATATATCAAAATTTACAAATGTCGTTCCATACAATATTAATATGAATAATGTAGTTGTACTTAAAATTTCTTATTAAGACAAAACATACCTCCTTAATATAATTACCGATCGTCTCTTTTTCACATCTTGAGGTCTGATGCAATGAGTAATATTATCAGCAGCATATCCACTAGGGAAAATTAAAAATATTAAATTAGGAAAACTCTTGTGGGAATGGTAAGGCAAAATAATTGTTAAAAATTATCAAAATTAAGAAAAATAGTATTTTAGTTTTTGCGGTACTATTATATTAAACAAAATATGAAAACAATTGAACTAAAAATCAATATTCATCAAAAATCAACCAAAATTGAAATAATTCTAGATTGTATTATATATCATCATTTCTTACTTTTGAAATTTATAGCTTTTGTTATACAGAGATAGTAAATTCAATTGGAAAGTGAACTCCATAAATTTATAAAAACTAATGTAATTATTTTTTATTTAAATTAGATTTAATGATTATTTAAAAAGCATCAAGTAAGACCATAACAACTGTAGAAACTAAACAAATTTTTAAGTTTTAACAATTTTTGAAATATTGTATAAAATAAGATATTTTTAAAGTAATTAAATTTGTCACATGGAAAGAAAATAAACATAAAAGAGTAAAAATATATAACCCCATAAATAAAAAATCAAATCACTGAAAAGTGATTTGATGTGTCACTGAAAGTGAGAATGAAGTATAATTGTGTTGTTCTAGACTGTATACACAATCTGTCTAAATATGATTTGCATTATCCTCAAAAATGAGGACAAGATTAAGGAAAGATTAAGGATGCTTCATAGTAACAAGAATAATGATGCAAAGGTTACATATTCTTGAAGTTGAAAGGTTGATTCTCATATGAATAAATGAAAATTAATTGCAAGCTTGCACTAAGGATAACATTTGTGAGAAAGCGAAAAAGATTTTCTTCAACATTGTCTTTTTAGACACCAGGATCATCAATAGCAGAAAAAAGTATTTAAAGTAAGCTCTGGGTATTTTGAGAAATTCAAGAGAATTGGCACCTGCTGCATCGGGAAGCAATCAGTTCAGACACAAAAGCAGCTGAGAACTACATTGGATGTTTCAAGAATCTAATAGACACTAAATCTTACTAGCCACAACAAACTCTTAATTGTGGCAAAACAGGCCTTTTCTGGAAAAAGATGCCAAAGAGAATTTATATAACAGCAGAGGAGAACACATTGGCCAGCCACAAGAGAATGAAGGACTGCCTGACATTGTTATTTTTGATTTTATTTTGTGATTTGAACACTAACCTGTCACTTGTTTACTATATATATTCAGGAACTTTCTCAGTTAACAATAAATGCAAAATCCAGAAGAGCAGGCTAAATGTGATGAAGAGGTTCAACAGGAAAGGTTGAAAGATTAAACATTTTTACTGAGTGGATCAAATAGGTGTTTGAAAAATATTTGCTTGAGATGCCTTGTTTGTTATGAATAATGTTGCTGCCCACCCTTCAAGACAAGATAATCTCCCAGAAGCATTAAAGATCAAGATCCTTCGAATATCACTATTACTCCAGTTCATAAACCAGCAAGTTATTCCTAACTTTAAGAACCTAACACTAAGGAATCCTAACTTCTACTTGGAAGAAGATCAGAGAGCACTGAATATGACTTTGAGGAGGGGTTCAAGATAGTATTTGTGAATCCTGTAGTCAAGATTGTCTTTGGCCACTATCTGGGATTGGAGGTGGATAACAGGGATATCAAAGAGCCTGTGGAAGAGCACAGTCAAGATCTGAACATCAAAGAGCTTATGGAATTAAGTTTGGAGGGAAGTTCATATAAGGAAGTAACTGAAAAACAATTTTCTGGTGAAATAATGGACATGAAAAACAGACGAGAAACTATTTCACCTTACATTGAGAAGTGTCACCACAATAGTGTGGAAGTGGCTATGTATGCTACAAATTTACTTAATGGTAAGTCACATTTTAAATGAATTTTGAAGTGTCTGCAAAACAAATGTCGCTGGATGTCTATCTAGCAAAATATAAATTATTCAGTGTCATATAATACACACAATGAAACTCAAAACATTAATACAATCTACAGATAACCTGCAGAGAAAAATATAGTAACTCAAAACTCCTAGAGCCTTTAGATTTCCAGAAAAAAATTCTTAGAACTTCTAAAAGATATACAAATTCCAATTAAAGTTAATAGCGATGAAAAAAATTTTTTTTTTCAAATAAGAAAAGTAAATTCCTGTATTTCCTACACATACTGCATTTTATAAATTTTACACAATAGAAATTGCAGTTTCCATTTTTTAATATTTATTGATTAATATATTTGAAATGCTCCTGTTATATGTTGTGGAAGTTATATTTGAATGCTATGTTGTGAAAAAAATAGGAAAAAATAAATGATTATAAAAAAGTTTGCCAATCAGAAGTAACTGTTGTACATTGACAAAAGCAGAAATAAGGCCTACTTATGCAATGTTATAATAGAATAAGCAATTTTTTTAAAAAACAACAGCAATTTTATATACTGATACTAAGTGAAGATGTTTTTCAATTATTATTTCTTGAATCGCAAAAAAAGCAATTTACTTCTTATACTTTATTGAAATATTAACTTAAAGACATGTTTAAACAGATGAAAATGGAACTGTGGTAACTATTACAAGTTATATAGTTGCTAAAACAAATCTGTATCTTAAAAAGATTTCTAATATTATAATTTTCAGAAGAATGCATCACTTAAGTGATGCACTTGAAGAAAATAGTTAAAAAAAATTTTCTTAATTGTGCAGAAATGTTGTATGTGTGTAAACGACACACTAAGTAAAACTGGAGCGACATTTCATGCATGGCATACAAGAAAATGTGTGATTACAAACATAAAAATTATAGGTGAGAAATCTTTAAAATATACTTATTTTTATCCACCAAATGACATTTCCATAAATAACATTTAAACTACGTAATAAAAAATTTTAATAAAATAAAATGTTATGTAGGAATAAATTTTTATTTTTGCTAATAAAAATAATTACAGCAGCATGTGGTTCTAAGAATTTACTGTAAAATTCCCATTATAACAGTTCTAAAAATAAGTTCGCTTCTTGAAAAAAACTATTTTTACAACAGAGTAACTATCAACTTCATATAATTGGCAACTAATATACTAAAAAGCTTCAACAAATCCTGATCTTGACTAGAATTATTGTATTCTCCTGTATATAATCTACAGATTATGTGTTAAAAAAGTTTGGAATTTGGAATTTTGCTGCACATATTATAAGCTTGCCATGGATAATCTAATAAAAAATAACTTCCATAAAAAAAACTTACATTAAAATTTTGAAAATGCCATTTATGTTTTATAAAATGGATGGCGCTGAAAAATTTCATGATTTAGTTTACATACTAGAGCCATATTTATTTTTGTCCAATAACCAATTCATTCTTGAATGTATTTGGAAGTTCGTTCAATTATGGAACAAACTGAATTCTTCAGAATTCTAGAATTAACTTGCATTTGTTTATACTCATTTTGCCTAGAGCAGTTTTGTGCTGGAAATATTCATAAATCATGTTTAAGCAAAAACATGTAAGTTACAAGGCAAAGTTTAAACTAAAAGTTGTAGAGAAATTTAACGAGTAAGAATAAGGGAAGCTACAAGATTACTTAGGATAGACTAGTCAAATATTTGATTATGGATAAAGAATAAGCTGAATTTTGAAAATTGTGGCCGACAGAAAAGAGCTACTTGCCACGAACAACCTCACTGGCCTGAAATGAAGGAAGAATTATATAAATGGATACTGAGTGAGATAGCCAATGGAAAAGTAGTTTCAACAATAAATATCAGAATGGTAGCTCAACTTATTTCCTGAGAAATGAGTATTGAAACTTCTGTGATGGAACCATGTGATACAACAAATTTAAGAAAAGATAAAACTTAGCTTACATAGTTGTTCAGCAATTAGTCAAAAATTATCTGAAGTCTAGTCAAAAGAAATCATAACTTCTTACATTTTGTAAAAAAGATCATTCAATGAAACAACTTTAATTATTAATATGAATGAAGTTCAATAACCCTTTGATATACCACTTACTAAGGCTGTCAATGTTCAGCACACAAGCAATATTTCGACAAATAATACAGGAAACTTAATTTACAATAGTTTTATGCTGTGCTGCAAATTGTTTGAAATTACGACTGATGTTGATAAGGTGTTGAAATTAGTGTAAATAAAAAAGGCTGGATGAATGAAGGAATTAAGATGTCATGAACAGCATCTGGTGAGAACATAAAAATTCATTTCTACATCCTAAAACTTTTTGAATTGGACTCTATGAAGGCTCATCTAAATGAGAATGTTAAACAAGCCTTGAAGTCTACATTTATGAAAATTGCAATTATTCCTAGAAAATTCATAAAAACACTACAGCCATTAGATGTGGGAATTGAAAGATCCTTTAAATCGAAGGTTAGAAAAATTATGGGACATTGCATGTCTTATAATTTGGTAAAATTTCATTTACCAAAACTGGAAAACTAAAACGTGCATTATATGAAAACATTTCTAATTGGTGCTAGAAAGCATGGAATGACATCACAGAAGCTACACTAAAAGATGCATTTATAAAATGCAATTTTGTTGATGAAAATGACTCTACTGAATCTTCTTTGTAAAGTAACTCGATAATATATTAATTGAAAACTTAATGAGTTTATTTTTTAATCTGATTTCAAAAGTGTCTAATTACTTTAAATAAATTTAATGACCATTCAAAGTAAATATATTTTTTTAAAGCATATTGTTTTAATTGTGCTTATGTGGAGCAACATAAATAAATCCTATTTCAGCTCACCACTTGACAAAAGCAAGAAATAAATTTTGTTATATATATACATAACAAATTCTAGGGGTCACAGTTGTTTTGACATTCCTGATATTTTAAAAAAACACTATGAAATGTCTACTTTTTCCAATAAATCTTGAAATTCCTGCTTTTTTCATAAAAAAATTTTAAATTAAAATTTTTAAAATAAATACCTTTTTTAAAGTTTGCTTGCTTTGCAAGTTTCATTTTATATAAAAATGAATTTAGTATATTATATTAAGCTAGTGAAATATGTTTTCAACTATTTTTTTTCCTGTCTGCAATAGGAAAATGGAAAACAATTTTCTTCTGCTCTTTGCAGTTTTCTTTCAAACTAGCTCTTATTGATCACAAATGTATGATGAGGCACAAGTTTTGGTTTACCAATTGATTCTATTATCTACCTTAACAAAGGACTTTATTTTTTGTAATTACTTATAAAATAGAATCAATCAATGTTTATACACATGTGTTCAAATTGTTTAATGCACCATTTTTAAAAGTTTTAATAGATGGATTAACAAAGATTTATCAGTAAATTTAAAACTAATTTGTTTGAAAAAATTTTTTAAAATATGCCAAGGATAACAAAATTTTAGTATAAATGGTTGGAATTGCAAAATGGAAATAGCAATCTCATTAAGACAGGGTGCTGAAGTGTCAACGACGTTTATTGCATGGAGTTTTTTGTGTGACAATGATGACAAACACACTAAAGTAAAAAATACAAGTGCAATATAGAAGGAAAAATATATCCAACAATGTGCTATTCAAAAATAATTAATTTCTTTCCTTAAAATATCAATGAAACAAATATGTATTTTTTATAGAAACATTTTATGTGATTATATTATCAACATTATATATTTTTGATTGTTCATAGTAAAAATGGTAGCAGATTATATAACAATTTTTCTTTGATATAAATTGCCTAGCAGATAATATACAAGAAAATACAGTAATTGGATAAAGGTTATCACATTTATTTTGGTGTATAATATTTTTAAACTTAGTTCAGGAACTTAATGAAATTGACTATCTTTTCATTATTTTCCATGCTTTCTCTACTCAGTTTGTAAACCACATTAGAATATCTTTATCTGTAAAGGACACATAAAAGTTAGATCCATAAAAATACTGCTCTGCTAAGAGTTTAATTTTAAATGGGCAAAATACCAATTTTTTCTGGAAATTATATTTATTTTTCAAAAATTCCAACAGTCTTTTGAAATTTCTTTAACATCAAATAATTTGTAAGTTTTCTTTATTCTAAAACTTAAAATTAAGATTGCAATGGGTAATTTAAAAGTTTTGCATACTTTTTGTAATTTTTTTATCATTAAAATTATTATTTAAAGAAATTAAGAAATATTTTAAAATTATTAATTGTTGGAAAAATAGGCTTAGGAAATTATAGGTTAAATTATAATTTTTCAATCAGATGACATTCTTGACGACAAATCAATGAAAAGTTAATTTTTAGTAATTTTAGTGTAAAATTTGTAACTGATATTATTTCTTGTAGATATTTCAACAATGACAGTCAAATGAATTCAAATTTAAACTAAAACAATGAGAAATCTAGATATATACTAAAATATTGCATGAATGACATGACAGTATATGGTAATTTAAAGTATTTTCAGATTAAAGAACATTAAAATTAATATAAATCTAATTGAGTATTTAGAAAAACTTATCTGCAAAAATATCCTAAATTTAAACGATGCAATGTTAATTAAACAAATACCTTAGAATTGTAACACAGCCCCTATATACAGGTAAGCATAATACTGGATCTGTAACTCTAATAGGTTTAAAACTGAACTTGCATCCAAAACTTAGGGCACTATTACTCATAAATGAGACAGAAACAATAGGGCGATCAAAGATGTGAGCAGGATCAATGTGAGATACGATACATCCTCCAGGTTGATAATCATTTATTGCTACGCTATTGATAAAACCTTCTGACACAATTTTAGCTTTCACCAATGGCTTGATAACCTACAAATAGAAAAAAAAAAAAAATGAATGCTTAAAATTTTTTAGTTATGTTAAAAAATGTTTTATTTTTATCTGCCAGTAAAGAAAATGGGTAATTTGTTTAACTGGAACAAATAAAACACTATGTTTATTTAATAAAATAATCATTTCAGATGCAAACTATTTGTCTATTATAGTATTGCATAAATATATATATAAATAAGAGTACCCTTTCTAAAAATCATATATAAATACATGTAGTTTATTAAATTTTAATGCTTACTCCTTTTAAATTATAAATAAAATTCACAATTCTTAATTCAAACAAGTCAGTGTTTACTAGATAAATTTCAATTAGTTAAAGATTGTAAAAAAAACAAACAAACATATGAATTGTTTATATGATCAACCCGATATACAAAGGCGCTTTTATATTTTAAATCATTGTATACAGGCTTATCAAGTCCTAGAAATTCATTATTAGAAATTATCAATATACAGTACTTCAGTATAAGAATTTCATATAACAAGATGAAAAATTATTAGCCTTATTAGTGTTACAACTAGAGTACTAATCAAAAAATTTTGTTGATCACGCATTAAAAATTAACTTTTTATGGACAATATTATATAGGATTTTATAATAAAGAAACTTGAGAAAGAGTGAAATAATACCAATTTTAAAACTTTTTATGATCCTTTAGATGCACTTCATTGAGAACAGCTTAACCATTTTATTTTTGAACATATTACATATCACACAATCTTGTTATTCTTAGTTAATATAATTAAAAGCACAATAATGAAATGTTGCAACAATATAAAACAATAAGCAGAAAAATTTACCCAAAAGTAAAAACTGATAAATATCACTCATGCTGAGGAACCTACAACAATTAATTATTACAAGTGACCATTTACCTTTATTTATGTAGCAAATAAGCAGTAATGTAATTTTTAAAGAATGAGTAAACTAGCATTTTTATTATACATAATGTTTTTTATATCCGAATATTATGTAATTTAAAACCACATGCAAAATTTCGTAATTTTTAAAAATTATGGTAATGTATAATTATTTTTACTTTTTGCTTATATAAGAAAGACATTTGCTTACTAGATCATTAACCCATTCTGGAATATCGTCTACTTCTCCTTTGGGATACAATTTCTCCATGCCTGGACCTTTCCGTAGAAGTTGAGAACCATAAGTATATCCTTCTCCAAAGAAATACTTATTTCTTAATGGAGCTCTATCAACAGTGTATTTCTTATACAGGCCTTTCTCTCCAGTGGCGACCACTTCGTCTATTTTGCTCTCTATTTCTTTACTTTCTTCGTCGGAAAATAACCTTCTTTGCTGGATGCCCTCGTGAAGTTTACGTAGTATATCTAAACAGGAGTCTGTTTCTCGGTCATAGTAATGACTTCTTCGCTCCGTCTGCTTTTCTTTGGAATTTACCCGAACACTACTGTTGTTTGCATCTTGTGCTGACTGCAATTTCCTACGCAAATCACCATACTGAGCTGCCATGTTTACAGCCACAGTGTGTAGAGAGCTAATGTTTTGAAATGCTATGATTTTATGTCCAGAAACTTCCGCTCTGCTAAATATTGGGTTGAGGTGTAGAACAACTGTTCCTGCTTGTGCCAATTTAATTTAAATGTTTCTACTGAAGAGTACCTGTAAAACATAAATAAGCTCTGAAATAAATAAATGTTGATTAACATACTTTTGCTTGCATTCTAAAGAAAGAAGTCCGGCAAGTCGCTTGTTTCTGCCCGGTGGTTGGATCTTGTTTTGAAGTTACACGATATCTCTGATATCTGTCAACATCATAATTAATCACGTAGCTAATGACATCACTCAAAGCATTGACCAATGTCAGTTTATTTACAGTTGAGATTCATTTATTGGCAATACATATTTTTTCTGCTGCCTATTTCAACAATTTTTTCCCAAATAATTTAAATTTTGACACCATTGAATATTAAAAAAAAATGCTTTAGATATGACATTTTCGAGACTTAATTCTCAGCTGCTCACAAGCAATCTACATAAAATAAATTGTAAAAAGTATTGATATTTTATGAATAATTCTTAGATAATAATAATTGTATAGGGCTGTATCCCAGTGTACGGTACGCTATTTTTATACAATTAATATAATTATACAATATACAATTAATATAATTATATAATATAAAATTATATTATTTTATTCAAATAATATAATTTTATACACTATTATATACAATTAATTATAATTGTATATATGGGTACCGTACAAGGAGCGTACCGTTTACTGGGAATTAACCATTGTATAGATTAAAATAAAGGTAAAATCAATTTTGTTAAACAGTGACAATCGTGGTTACATTTTCTTGTAGACAAACATACATTACTTTACAAAATCAGTCGTATATGATTGTATTTGTATTAAAAAGTAAGATATTACATTTCATTTTCTATCTCATTAATTCAAATCTCATAATAATTGATTTGAGATTATTTTTTTGGCGTACTGAAGTTTATGCAGTTAAGCAACATAAGATCATATAAAATACTGTAAAGTTAAAATTTTTGCCAAATTCTCAATAAAAAATGCTTAGATTTAACCTCAATGTTTTCTTAAACTAAATTTTACTAAATTACAAAAATAAATTAAAAATATTTAAAATTATTTTCTACTTTTAAAAAGCTTCAATTAGTCCCCTATATGTAAAGATTTACTTGAAATGAAAATATGTTATTTTAAAAATATCACAAATATTACTTGAAACTTCTGTTTCAAAATTGTCATTATTTAAGTCCATTAAATATTTACGAGATTGATTTTTTATTAAAATAATTTTTGTTTTTTTAATCCATCTACTATTTGTTACTTATTGCAAGAAAATGTATTTAATATATTTAACCAAATATAAGTGTTATAAAACATATATTTCTAAAACATAAAATTTTAAAAAGTTTATATAATTATCAAGATGATTTTTCTTTAACATAAATTATTTTATTCCTTATTGTTAAAATGTTAATAGAAAATTATCTAAAATTATCTTCTGTATTATTATAATTTAAATTATATCTATTAATTTAGTTTAGTATAAAAATTAATTTGATGAACATATTTAACAAAATTTTTATATTTTATTAGAATTAATTGAAAATGTTCATTAGAAACATAAGCATTTTTTATGCAAAGAGAGATTGTTCATTTAATAAAATAATAAAAATAACACTTTTTTATATATATATATATATATATATATATATATATATATATACCTTCAATATAATAATGACCTTCAATATAATAATTAGTTTATTATAAAAAATTAAAGTACATTTCTGTTCTCTTATGTTAAACTACATGATTTTAACGAGATTTCCACACTAATTATTTATAAAATATGACGAATCATGTAACAAACAGTGAGCGTAAAAAGGTCAAATAAATATTTCAAAAATTTTGATAACATATATTTAAAAATGAAGCAACTTGATTAGTGTGTACTGGTTTGCATTTCAAATAATGCCTGGAAAAATGATAATAAGATTTACAAATGAAATCATAAAGGCGCCATTTTGGAGCTTATAATGGAAACGAGGATTTTTTAAAATTAAATTTTAATATAGCTGCGCTTAGGTCTCTAATAAAAACTAGTATTGAATTTAAAAAAAGTATAGATTATATCATCTTGTCATAATATCCTACTACTGTTGTGTCTATCCTAAACTTTTTAGCATTACAAAAGAAAAACCAACATTGGACAACGGAGTATAAAATTATTTTAAAAAGTTCGACAAAATTATTCGTGTAGTTTTATCGTTCACTGTCTGCTGCTTACTGATTTAGTACGAATTGAATGATAAGTTAAGAAATCAGAGATAAATGATAATATAATTTTCAGTTTCTTAACATGAGTAGAAGTAAATGTTTTATGAATCAAAAAGACTAATCTTAATCTATGAAATAAAGCGAGAACGTAAATTACTCGTGACTATCTCCACCAAAATATCCTTTTGTATTTAAATTTTTCCATGTATTTAAAATAAATACATGGGCGAAATTAATATTTGGTTTAATTTAGATTTTTGTGCCACTTTACAGTTATTTTTTGTACCGGAGAGTTAACTAAACTAGAATTTAACGTTTAAAATGAGTTCTGAATGAAAGTAAGCATATATTTCTACCTGAAGTGAGAATAGATCCATTAGTTATTGAGCAGGTAACTAGAATGCTAACCATTTGTCTAATAATTTAGCCATTGTCTTCAATAAGAACTGTTCACCAAAAGTAAGATACATTCAAATATGGTAAGAATAGGACCATGAAAACTGTAACGTCTCAAAACATCCGTATACAAAAAGTAGACACTAAACATATATATGCTACTGTTAAATTGTGGCTAACTTCAAACCTGAACTTTACTCTCTGAAAACATTGTTTTATAATTTGCTTATGAGAAGCGTAGGAGTAAAACTACATTAACTTATGTTGATATTTTACCAACACATTTTACATAATGAGGCTAATTCTATTGGAATTTTCAGTTTAAAGGGAATTCTACGAACTTATATTACAAAAATCCATGTCTTGAACTGGTGAACAAAAGGCCAAAACACTATTTAATTATCCAATCAGCTCGTTAATATGTAAATGTGATTTTGTATCATAAATGTTTTGGATAAATTAGTTTAAAGTCTCGGTCCTCATGGTCAGTTCTTGCATAATGTTGACACAGATCGTGTCTGTCAAAATTGACAAGTTTTCAGATTTCAGTTATTCGACCACATATCAATTAAGCAACAACAGTGCTTAGCTAATTTTCTACATTCCTACACATTTTCAAGCTATCGCAAACAGCATAATTTCTTCCAGTAGACGTTGATTAGACATCATCAGTAGGATGTATTCTAATCTAGTAGACGTCTCTTTTTGGTCCAAATTAGATTCCTTGCAAGTCAAAAAAACACCCATTTTCCGTCCATTGTACATCTACGAATGGTTGGTATTAAAGAATTCATGGACGAAGTTTGGATGTATTCTTAAGCGTTGCTTTATACTGGGGAGTTTTATGATTGTATTCTGGATGTGCTAAACAACTGAATTATTCCCTCATATATTTTAGTTGCTTATATATTTTTGTCCATTAAACAATGAGAAACTATTTTTAATTAGTTAGTTACTTAAGTTATTTTTTGTATTACATTTATCTTAATTTGCTGTCAATTATTCCAGGTTTTTAGTAGCTAAATTTACTATTCAAATTTGGTTAATGTAATAAACTTTTTCACCATTAAGAAATTAAATTAGCATTATTTTATAGTTAGCCTTTTGAAAATTGAGTTTTATATTGTTTAAAATAAAACAAATTTTTTTCTTTGAAGAAGTTAAATAAATTATAAAAAAAGTTTCCTGAGAATGTACACTGCTGGCTACCATAAATGCAGCACCATGAAGAAAGCATGCAAATAAGAGGAAATTTACAGCATACATTAGCGGAAGTAAGGTATGCAAAAGATTATAATTTCAGCATAGACGCTCATAACGCCTGCCTGTGGTGCCACATCAAAGCACAAAAATCGACATTTTCAAGTTCGGTAATTTTGTTTTTTCTTAGAAAAAAAAAAAAAAAACAAGGATTATTTTTTGATTAAGTATTTGAGTTCGACAGAGGAAGGATAGTGGCCTACCGAGATTGTGGATTATCTTTCAGAAAAGTCGGTAGTTGTGTTGGACGAAACCAAACAACTACAATGCGGATATGTAATCGTTGGATGTAAGATGGTACGATGAACCATGTTCGATAGCATCCACCTAAGTGTACGACGTGATGACAGACAAATTGTGCGCATGTCAGTGAGGATCGCTCAGCCACATCACGAGTCATAACACAACACATTCTGTTTGTAACGCATCATCCAGTGTCGGCGGTACCATTCGACGCTGTTTACAGTAGAAAGGTTTATCTGCAAGACGTCAATTGCTTCGTCTACCCTTGACGCAGTACCACAGACATCTGCGTTATGCACCGCTACACTGGTCCTGCACCGGGTATTATGGTATGGGGTAGTTTTGGATATCACTCCTCTAGTACGCATTGTTGGTACTTTAAATAGTTAGCGCTACATAACCGAGGTGTTGGAGCCAGTTGTCTTTTCTTACCTTCAGGGCTTGCCCACAGCCATATTTCAAAAGGATAATGAGTACGCATTGTACAGGGACTCTTCGTCAATAGCCAGATTGAATAGCTTTCCTGGTCTGCTTGCTCTCCGGATATTTCGCTGATGGAAAACATATTATCCATGGTTGCTCTAAGATTGACCCAGATTATATCCCCAGCTTCCACACCAGATCAACTTGGCAACGTGTGGAAGCTGCTTGGTCTGCTGTACCCCAAGAACACATCGAAAGTCTTTTTGAATCAATGCTGAGACGTATGATAGTGGTAATCTCCAACAACAGCGGCTACTCTGGCTACTAATTTTGGCAGGAAGCACACTTCACACAAGTATTTAAATTTAATCATTTGATAGTTTGTCAATTTGTAATCTCCAATATAAATTTTGTTGTGATATCTCTTGTCTTTCTGCGCGTTACAATTTGGGTGGTTAGCAATGTACATAATACATGAATTACTATTATAACTTGAATAGCTTGAGAATAACAATATAAATAGACAAGAATATTTTATTTGTAGGCTGTACATAACTTTTGTTTTAATATTAGACAAGTTATTGTGGAAAGTTTTTCATTAATTTTATGGAGAAATAAATTCCTCATTCATATTTGTTCCTCAGCCTAATAATTTAATATTCTCAATTAATTAAATATAATTTCAACCATATACTCTTTTTATACAAAATAAAAAGGGGTAAACAAATTTTTATTATATTTTTATACACAATCATATAAATACAAATGTTTCACTAAAATAATATTTATACTTGAATAAATTTTCCAAATAATTGTTACAGAATCATTTTTTAAATAAGTTATTTTATTATTTAAAATAAAACTGAATTCTTTTCTTTTGAAAAAGTTAAAACTTGTCTCAGAAAACCAGTAAGAGAGTGTAAATATTAATTAATTCAAGAAAAATTTAATGAAATAATAAAATTTATTTTTTATGTATACAATTTATTCTTTTTATTTAGTATACAATTATATACTATTTATTTAGAAAATCAGTCATTTAGTATACTATTACAATGTCTACAATTTTTCTATTCATTGATGTATACAATTTTTACCATTTGTTATTACAGTCATTGATTTTTTTTCATTTACAAACCTTGCTCTTTTATATTATATTTATAAATTTGCTATTATATTTGATGTTAAAAAGCAAAGATAGGCAGAAAAAAATTCCTCATCCTGAATATTATAACCCCTTAGTTTGTTTAAAATTATAAATATAAAAATAAATAACTATTTATTACTATGGATATTTGTATTATAATCGTATAACTGTAAAATTATTTACTGAAATGAAAAGATCAAAATGGTTGCAAGTAAGTTTTTTTTGTGAAGTTTTTGCATGTTTTTCTATAATATTATTTATATTGCAATTTTTTTAAAAAAAATTATTATAATATTTAATAATTTATATCGTACTTATTGAATAAATACATTACTTCAAATTATCTGTTTTTTATGAGTTCAGAAGCAATAATGGGTTGTGGAATTTTATTTTAAATATGTATTTCCAATTACAATTTTTCTTAGTTTGTTAACGGATTTTATATAGATTTAAGTTTAAAAGAATTTGAAACTTATTTGACAAAAAAAAATGGATATGAAAACAAAAAAAGCACTCTTTTGTTTGGTATAACATTTTTTTCATTTGTACGAATAACATTTTTTTTGAAAGAAGATGAATTATCTGCAACGAATTAATAAAATGCTTTTATAGATTATTCAAGAATCCTTTAAAAGTCAAAACTGCAATACGCACTTTTTAGTCTGGGATTACACTAATATGAGAGACTTGATTTAACACACATATCATTATTATTTTATTTTTATAATTTTCCTTCTGTTATAGCTTTTCTGCGTAGTATTTTCATTCGCTTATTGTACACGTACAAAGTTGTGAATGAATAGCATATATGTTAAGGTGTAATTGATGTTAACTGATATTGTCCGTAAATTATTTTATTTTACCCAGAGTATTGTTGAGGTTTTTAATAGAAAATTATTCGAAAAGTATCCGCAAAAAATTCATCTAAAGTATTATTAAGAAAATTAATAGAAAATTATTCGTACTCATCTGTCGTAATAAGGAATATCTGCAAAATTCCTACTTATTCTTCTTGATTGATATGTATACAAAAAGAGAAATGCAATATTCATTTCCTGTACGAAAAGAGGAAGTTTGATGCAAAATCTGTTGTACAGCATTATTTGGATCAAACCAGAGATTTGCCAATCCGAAGAGCACAATCCTAGCGTTAAATCACAGTGTAATCCCCAGAAATAACGTTCATTTATTTCATACTCTGTTTGAAAATCTTTTGCCTAACCATGGGATTTTTTGAAATACAAACTTTTTTTAAACCTCCTTCACTAATTCATGGATATTGAAAAGTAGCACTGAATTTGTTTTATTGATTGGTGTGTATGTGTGTGCACCACCCTACTCCTGTTCTTAGGCCAGTTTGGTTAAAGCTGTTAATAGGGAATCTTCATAATTTAGAAGCAGGGACCAAGCAGAAGACTCTCATTTTTTGACCTGCCATCCCAAAGGCATCATTTAACTTGGAAGACATAGTAACCACGACCACAGACACCTTTAGTGAATATTAGGGATCTTTTGCAAAGTTGAGGTTTGAATTCATTACTTTACGATAATAAGATCGACTCTCTAACCAATCAGACTAGAGAGATCCGTTGTTAAACAGTGTTAAATTTGAGTTTTTTTAATGAATTATAAAATTCCACGTAATTTTGGGCTTTGATAAAGCTACGAGGTCGACATTTGAATTGCTATCAATATTTGGCGCATCACGGTTTTTAAATGGTATCAATTGTCTATATAGTATAATCTTTATAGTTAAATTATGATATCGTGCTATATTTAAATGACGAAGAGAACAAGCCCTTGCCTGATAGATCTTTGCTTTCAGCATTGATTTATTGTCATGAAAACAATTTAGAATCGTATATTTAATTCATGATAATTTGATTATTAAAGCTGTATAAACAGTTAATTGCACATTCATTTTCAACTTAGTTAATGTTAAACTTAAAAAGTAATCTTAATTAGTTTACAAGAAAATTTTCCATTTACTTACAGTGCATAAATGTATTTAATTTATATGCTGAATCAAGTCTTGGTGAAATAGGAACTTCGAGGAAAAAATGATAGTTCCTTTTTACGTTCTCTTGTTGTTGTTGCTAATGACACTTGCGAAGCTAAGCCCGCCCGTCCAAGGACTGGACAAATGAAGTTAGAAAGAGCATCTTCCGTTTTTGAACGGTTAACCCTTAAACGAAGGTGGAAATACGACTTTGGCTCATAGATGGCAGCACCACTTGGGTCTTCCAATTTAGAGAATGAAGCTAGAGAATACCCATGGACTGGTTCCAAACACATCCAGAGGTATTAATTTGGATTAGGAGCATGGAGGACATGTTTTCCTTGCCCTAGTCATCATTAGTGAACATGACGGATCTTTGGATAAGCCGGGATTCGAATTCACAACCTTCCGGTTACGAGAACGAGGCTACCGTGGTCTTTTTTGGGTTCTTTTGGAGTATTTTGAATTTGTATTTTCAATTATTGATAGTAGCATAACTATATAGAAATTATCTAATTGAATACCATCAACAACAAGGAACAAGATTTAAACATAACTGGAAACTACACTCTCTAATTAGTAGCCAAAGCTGAAGAGACATATTTTTCATCTGAGCTGGGGTTTTTCCATCTAAAATTTTCCCACAAATAGATTATTACTAATAGATGTAATCATTATTTTCATTATGGGATAATGTTTTAGATATAATGCTAGTCATTGAAAGAATTAAATTTGCATTTATTTATTTTCTAGAAATAATTTTTTTTATGCACCTATTTTTGTGTTTGCTTAGTTACAAGAAAAATATGAAACATAAATTAATATATAAAAATTTAAAAGGAAGTCAAAACTTTATTTTATCCATGTTGAATATTTATTTTAAACCAACTTAATGTAATAATATATAGATTATATGTATATAATTTTAAATTAAGATTTGATCAAATCTCTTAAGTACAGAAATAAGAGTTTAAAATTAAATGTGATTAATTTTATTCAGGTTTAAAAGCTTTATTAAAAATGACATGAAATGCTCAGTATGTAATTCAATCTTATTTAAATACATAACCATGTATAAATCTCGAGAATACCCTATTTGAAGTTTTAGTTATTTGTAAAAATTTTTTTAAAATATTTCTAGTGGTGTACTTTGTGCAAAAATTTATAAAGTGCTTAATCTACAGTATAAATTAGAGAAAATAATCCTTAGATACTTAGAATCTGATTGTTTAAAATTTATCGTTATTTAAAAATAACGATACATTTTAAACCGCATTGTTTAAAATGTATCGTTATTTGAAAATTAATAGTAAATCAATTAATGTGTTGTGATTTTCCTTTACAATATTAGTACAATACTTGTTCAAAATTAGAAATAATGTTCATTTGTGTTCGGATATAAATGATAATTTTGGAAACAAAAGTATTATCTCAAAAGGATAAATCTCTAACAATAAAAGCTTTACACGCTCATTGTTTCCGATATTTCTCCTTCTAAGTTATCTTTTTCATTATCTTACTCGTAGATGTAACTGAGCTGATAAGTAATGGTTGTGAAAACTTATCTATTCTGACATAAAACATTCAAATATTTATTCATTTTTAGTGAGAACAAGCTCTTCGTGTCTCGAAGAAAATGTGTGATACATTTGAAGAATTCACTTTCATATGGTCAATAGAAAATTTCCACATGTGTGGTGGGCCTATATCCCAAGGTTTTTGTGGGCCAACATTTTATTTAAAAAATTTCAATGACACGCAGTGGTATTTAGTACTATCTCCCAGATGGTCAGAGAGTGATAAAGAATATATTGCCTGCGAATTACGGAGAGGATATGATGATGGCCCTGAGCATGTCGAAGTAGATTTTAAATTGTCAATGGGTTCCAGAAAATTTAAAAATAAACATGTTTTTGGTAAGCTTGAGTCACATGGATTTAATAAGTTTATCGAACGAAAGTCGACGAGCCGCTTTAACTTAAATCTTTTTGTCATCGAATGCAACATGCGTATGAAAAGACCAGTCGAAGAAAATGATCACCACCCAAACAAATCAGTATTTTCTTCACTTCTTTCTTTGATGAAAGCGAAGACTTCGAGCGAAGGATTATTTCAGAAAAGGTCATCTGTAGCGAAGAAACAATCAAAGGAATTAAATAAGAAGCAGTTGAAATATTTTCCTCGTGTGCATTATCACTGCAGGCTTCCAGTGGAGAAGAGATCTATCATGTATCCAATTAGTGAAATAGTTAGCCTCTCAAGAGATAGTAAACTGCAGATTTCAGTGACGTCACAGTCAAGATATCCTCCATTCCTCATAACTATGTATTCGAACTTAAATGAAGGAGATATTGAGATCGAAGTAACTTCCATATTTGATTTGTTAGCGGACGTTTTATTGTTATGTGAGATAGAACTACTGGATTCTAGAAATGCCATCATCAAATATATGAAAGACGAGCTTAATTTTAAACGTACTGTTACAGACGAGTTCCACTACCAAAGTATACCAGAGGTTAAAATGGAAAACATTCGGCATTTCAAACATGAGATTAAGAAAAGGGATTTACAGATTATAGAAGATGGAAATCTGCATATTATGTTGACAATGTCTATCAGTTATTTTGATTGGGAGTATTGTATAATCAACAGTGATTACGATTTCACTTCTCCTGAAGAAGAGACTTCTTGTAGTATACTTTCCAGAGAAATGTCACGACTTTATTCCCAAAAGAAATTATGTGATTTGAGTCTCAAAACCAAAGACAAAACTTTTGAAGTTCACAGGAATGTTCTGGTATCAATGTCACCAGTATTTGAGAGTAAGTTCGAGAATGGTTTATTGGAGGCAGGGACCTGCGTCTTTATTGATGATCTAGACTCTGATACTGTCAGTCAAATGATTAATTTCATGTACTCTGAGGAAGTTGAAGGAATTCAATTTGAAAGTGCTTTGAAACTTTACATCGCTGCGGATATGTACCAAATTGAATGTTTAAAAGATAAGTGTAGAGATTTCTTGAAGAAGAACTGCTCATTAGAACATTTAAGTTCGATAACACATTTAGCTGACACGTATAAGGATGAGGAGTTAAAAGGATTAGTTGCTGATTATGCTTATGATCATAAAAATGTAGTGATGTCGTCTTCAGAATGGAAGAGCATTCTAAATAATATTCATGAACATCCACTGTAAAAGTTTCATCAAGTAAATGTAAAGCTGTTCTATTTCTACTATTAGGTGTTAAATTTCATAAATTTGAAATGATATAATTGAAATTAGCTAGAATTTATTTATAAACTGTTCTTTTAAAATCTTAACTGATGTATAACAATTTAAATTAATTTAATTTTCTTATCACTTTCTCTGATTTATGTACTATATATATATATATATATTAGGTTAGGAAAATTAAAGGATCAAAATTATAATTTATTCAATAATTTTAAAAATATCATAGCTCTCTTTTCCTAAAATTTAAAGTCCCGGTGCAAAGTACAATAAAACATTCTTGCAAAATATAACAAGCATACATAATTTGATTCAGCTAATTTGACATTTAAAATTTTATAGTTATGATTTTTTTTAACATAAGTTGTTCAACGAAATTCTAATTCCTCATATTTTAACAACTATGAATATTATAACCTTATAACAACACTACCTATCATAATTTCAAGCTGCGAGTCTGAGAATATTTACTGATAAGTCATTTATGAAAGTTTATAAGATTGATATCAATTTATATTGATATTACTAAAATATATTATACCAAGATATATCACAGCACATCAATCAGAAAACCTCATCAAATTGTATAAGAGAGTCTCATCAATTTGGATTAGAATATTAGATCAAATTGGATCAGGGATTCATGTCAATTTAGATCAGGAAATTACATAAGATCAAATCTTATTAATTGGAGAATGGATATATTATCCAATTTGATGGAGATTAAGGAAATGATGGAAATTAAGGAGTTATTTATTATTATTCGTATAATAAAAACTTAAGTGAGTTTATCTCATAAATTTTCTAATATTAATGTGTGTATTAGGATATTAATATTATATATTATTCATATCTAATAATGTATTTTTTACTGTTTTGGGTGAAAGTAAAAAAAATATTTAATTAGAAAATAAAAATGTCTAAAAAAAGACGCCAATATTTGTATATTGAATATATTTGAATTACATGCATTGCTATTTTGAAAGGAATATGATAAAATAATGAACCACTACCATATTTTAGTTTAGGTTTGAAACGTTTTTGATGAAATACGAAACAGAAATTAATTTTCAAAAGAATGATATTATGTAAGAAAGCGTTTCTTATTATGTAAGAAATAGGTTTGATTTATAATAATTAGAAAGGAATGAGCTAAAGTTAATAAGTTAATTTAAAGTTACATAAGTCTGTTTCACTCATATCTTCAATTTTCATCTATATAAAAAATTTGGTGTAGTTAGAAACACGTGCTTCAATTATATTTTAATTTAACCCTTCTTTGCATGATTTTTTCTTTATTGGTGAAATAAATCAAGTTGATATAATTCATGTTCAAAATTAAAGGAAAAATGGTTAAAAAAATCTTAGTATATATTTATAGTATAAATTTAGCAAAAAGCAATATGCTAAAAATTTCCATCATCATCCAAAGTTAGATCATTAGCTTAGTACTAAATAGAAATAAAAGAGGAAAATAACAGAAACACGTGTTACAAACCTTTCTTCCACTCATTTTCAATTTTTTAGCAATAGAAACTCTAATATAATAAAACAAAATTATAAACGAAATCATACGTTTATTACAACTACAACAAACAGCGGAATGAGACAACTTTAAGCTCGTTTCACTGATAATGACGCTTGTTTATTTTTGACAGCTATGTTTCTTTTTATGCAATGGATATTAAAAAAGTATCCAAACACGTTCAACTTAAAGTGAATTTGTTCTTTTATATAATTTTTGGGCATTATAGGTTATGATGGAAATTTCCACCATTATGCAAAGAAGGGTTAAGAACTAGGGCTCTGAGTTCATAATTCCTAGTTTTATATATTTTCCCAGCACATTGTCTTTAACGCTCTGAATTTGTGTTTACGTAACTCACTCATAAGAGCAACTTCGTGATTTAAGTATTGAAAAAGGAAGAAGAAAATTAATCATAAAAAATTAATCTCTAAAAATATGTAAACGTATCTATTTTATATTTAAAAATTAAACTTTTCTTAAAATCTAAAGGTGGTTGTTGATAACATTTTAATTAAACACCTGAAAATTAAGAATAATGAGGGGAGCGAAATTTAAATTGCTATAGTTTAAAAAAAAGCACATTGTCAAAAAATAAAAAATAGCAGGGGGGCGCAATTCCGTTAAATTTAATATTTAGTTATTTTAGGAAAGATGAACAGTTTCCTTTAGATATTTTTTCAAGTATTTAAGAGTAAAAAAATAATTTTCTCTAGTTTTTAATAATTGAAAATTTATTTTTCCTCAATAGAAATTTGGATTTATTTTCAATGAACAATATTTCGCTGACATAAACATTTTTCAGCTAACTAGTTTAATTAATGTAACAAAAATGCAATAATGAAATGATTGATTAATATAAAATCACATTTTTTAAAAATTCGACTTTTTAGTGTTTTAAAATATTTCGAAAACGGAATAAATGGGTGAATAAAGACTTACAATAGGAAGAAATATTAATGTATGTAGTAGTAATCTCAAATTTTTATTATTAGATGTTGAAGAAAACATTAATAGTGGAAATAACAGTAGAATGTTGTTTGCAATTTATTATCAGCTATTATTTGGGTTCCATCGACGTTATCAAAATGACACTCCATTGACGTCATCAGTAGCAACGGTTAAGTGAAGGCCAACTATGAATCATTAACTAATTGTGGCTTTTAAATTTCAATGAAAGCCATTTTATACATTATTCTCAATGATTTTATTCAACTACATCATAATCATAATGGAATGCAAGAACAATACTTTTAATTGGACTTCAGCGATTAAAACTTTCGCATAAAATCTCGAGCATCTATACAATGATAAAGACAAAGAGTTGCTTCCAACATAAGTAGATATTTTTTGTAATTCTGGAAGGCAAAGAATGCAGCTTCATAGAACTTAATAGGTACTGAATCACATAGATATTAATACGTATCCATGATGGGGGTAATTGCACAGATGATTATCATAAGGGATGTTGAATTGCTGCTTGAGTAATGCTGTTGTTGTTTCTAATCCTCCAGCTGTCTGACGATGTCAGACAAGATCCATAAGACCACTGAACCAAAGGTAGTCAAGGACAAGAAGGCGGGAAGAGTAAATTTCTTCTGGGTCAATAAGGTCATAAGGAGGAAGTGAAATGCTGCATCTGTAAACCGGGAATCTGAGCACCTGAGGTAGAGGTTTGTCTGGCTCTTGATGGTGTTCCTTTTCGTTTGGCACCAACCTTTCAACCTGTCCGGCTTGGGAGGCCCTACCAGTAGCAAGCTACTGCAGGCATAGCCCTCAAGTTCATGGGTGCACACAAGCCTCACCGCCCCGACAAGGCAAGAACAGGAGTATTAGCATTATGAAATGTATGCAGAAACTTGCAGATGTATGCGAAGAAGTAAATTCAAACTGACTGCAAAATATAACACAATAACAATAACTACTTCAGTACTCATCAGTGGAATTGCGATAGTTATACTGAAGTATTTGTAACTCGTGTACAATTATCCTTAGAGCAGGGAAGATGTATGCATTAGTAGTCTAATATTGGTATTCGTTACTTTCATGATTAATCCTTGGTGATTAATCAATGACATTGAAAACACAGAGAGACTTATAAAAGATATTTTGATCAATGTAATAATAAAGATACGTAATATTTATTATGTAATTTTCTAAAATTAAGAAAACATTTCTGAAATTTTGTCAGCAAAATGAACACAGATTAATTTTTACTATAAATACTTCAAGCTGAGTAAATTGTCCATACAAGGAAATGCTTATTTGAGTGAGAAAAGCAAAATTTTCATATTTCAATAAATATATTTCAGTTAAAAACTAAACGCACTTTTGCATATTTAGTTTAAGGAGAGTATTATGAAAACATCATCTTCAACATTTAAAAGGAAATGGTTTATTTTATATTAAAATTTGTGAATGCTTTTTTTTATAACCTTTCTAAAACATTAACTCTTAACATGTATTGAATAATTTATCTATTGTTTGCATTTTATTAAACATATAAATTATTTATTAGTTATTTTCACCCATATTATGCATATTATTGGAGAATTTGTATTATATTAATAATTTTACAAATATTTACAGGTTTTTATTATTAAGGATCTAAATGGCATGTGCATCAATAGAACTTTTTACGTTATAAAAAAACGAAATTCCGAAGGTTTTGATCTAATAATCCCAGTTACTTATTCTCCCATATTAGCATGAGAACTAATGTCAACAACGAAAACATTTTACCATTTGCAATGGATTTATGCATTTGTTTATGCAATGGATTTATGCATCTGAATTTGTTTAGTTTTACATAAACATATTAAACAATTTGTTTAGTTTCCACTATTTAAATAATAGCATTTAATCACATTCGAATATTGTAAAGTTTATTATAACAGCAAAGAATTTATGTACAAAATGTCAACGTATTAAAATTACAAATATATTAAAAGAGACATAATTTTAAAGTTCTTTATATATGAATATATTATTATTTATGGTTTGGTTTAGGCGAGCCTTAATTCTTCCTGGTAAAGCTTCTCAATCTCATCCTTGTAAATGAAGAAATAACTTGGCGTTCGTATTCTCTGAAAAAGAAAAAAAAACAATTAATAATTTTAATTCATTATTATATGTGTAATGTGCAAATGTAAATCAAATTATATAGAAATTGACTTTATATATAATTGTCCAATGAATTATGAGATACAAATTGATCAATGGATTATTTGATGTAATTATGAGACAATTAATGAAACTTTATACCAAGTCAGGCAATTATAACCACTATCTTATTTCAGGTATAGATTGTGGTTAATTAAAAAAATAGTTTCTCATTGTTTTTTTTCCAGTGGAGGGCATTTGGGTGATTCATTCTTATTTAGCCATAACAAGGCCTGAAACTGCTACTCCTTTATCGTTACCCGGTGGGCATCTGTGAACCAAGTCATGGAGGCGAGTAGCACTACCCACGTCACACCACCACAATTCTGTTTATAGGGCGGGCCACATTCATCCATCATCAGAGGAAAGGACAAGAAACACATAGGAAGAGAAAGTACATCCATGCCCGAGCCGGGATTCTAACCCAGGTCCTCCCCATTCGTAGTCTGTTACGCTAACCACTAGACAGACTGAGCGGCAGTTTCTCATTGTACTAGGAGCATATTGAAAGTAGGAACTATACACATGATATTTGTATATTATCTTCAATCAATTATGTCTTTAATTACTGTAATTAGTATTACTGTATTGGTATGTGATATATTTGACTTTAAAAAATCTTTTTCTTTCTGGTCTAAAGCATATTATTCGGAAACTGCTAAGTTTGTGAGCAGTTCAACTGCAGTTATTTTTGAAGTGCATCGTATTTGAAGTAATTGCTCTTCTTAAAATAAACACAATGAAAAGTGAAGCACACCATATATTACAAATCAAAATGGTAAAAATTATATTTGATAATACATAAAGATTGATTGACATGAAACAATAAAGAAACAAATCAGAAGACTCCAATATTTGTAATTAAGATGAAAATATTGAGAAATTCTGTGACGTACGCTTTTAAAAATGCATTTGAGAGATAACAGCAAGTAATCAGAATAATGTAATTTGAACGTGTATTTCAATATTTTTACTGAAAAACAGACAATCGAGTTTTTAAAACATTTTATTAGAAGCTGCTTATTTGCATCGTAATGAAATTATAAGCATTTATAAATTATTAAAAGTATCGCATGTTTTAAAATTTCTCAAAATTTAATTTTACAAAATTTTTAAAGATGAGAAACTTTTCGTAGTACATTTCTTTTATATCGGCTTCATAATCTTGACGAGTTTTTGGTGAGTTTTACCGTTAAAAGCTATTTGCTTTTGCACTTTGTACCATAAAAAATTTCTAAGATAATTTGGTAGTTTGATAAGAAATATAATGTTAAAATAATTATGTAGTGAAATGGTAAATGAATTATAAATTAGTATGTATAATATAATTATATAAGAAAATGATTAAAAATTAACATATGTAAATGATAAGAACTTTTAATTTCTTCCTATATATATTGTTAATTTCCATGTAAATTATTAATTCAAGTTACTTTAAAAAAAAGATATTTTTAATCCTTAATTAATATAAGTTTTGATAATTTTTATTGATATTTAAAGAATGTGCAAAGAAATTTTCTTAAAAAAAATTATTTTGTAGACGTTATTGCAGAACACTTTTCATTTGGACGTGAAATAATTAAAAAAATAAGTTAGACAAATAGTAATAAAGGTTAAAAATATTAGTTTTGAAATAGATAGTGTTGAGCTAGAGAGAGTAATATAAATTACATAATTAGAATCCCGAAATTGTGCATTGCAAAATTCCTCAATAAAGGAATTAGTTGCTTTTATTTTATATTGAGACCAATAGGTAATAACGAAAATATCTTTCGCTGCCACTGTCAATGTCAAATGTTCGAATTTCAAATCACTTCAAATGTCATTTTAATCTCATCATTCAATTCAAAATGTTAGTCGAGTGTAGCGAAACAAAAAATTAAATTGGTTTTCATCTCTTATGGTACAGCTTTTCGTCATCAATTCGTAACAAATGCTTTATGTTGCATCGTCCATTGTTATTGAAAACTGAACTTTTTAATGTATCTTTAAAAAAAAAAAAAAAAAAAAAAAAAAAAAAAAAAAAAA
>JAPDSC010133544.1:56177-106791 GCA_026290005.1 Latrodectus geometricus
TATATATATATATATATATATATATTCCAAAGTTAGCTCTGCGACAACAACATGCTATTCTGTAGTATTAACATTTCAAATAAAATAAGGAAATTGGTATTACACGGAATATACAAACATATTAAGAAATAAGTAACTTTCAAGAAATATAGTGGCCTCAGTTGATGCAAATATCTTCGGAATCTTCAAAATTTTGAGTGTATATTCACAGAAACTTACAAATGAAAGAAGTTTATTTTGGAATATAAAATTCCTTAATATACTTTTATCTATATTAAAACGAATACATAATTCACAAATTTTGCTTTTTGTCACTTAGCCAAAATAGTCATGAAGTTATGAAAGTATATTTTGAAATTAAGAAATATATGTGCTTACCGGGATTTGGTTGTGCCATTATGGTACATTTAAAAAGTTATTTCAATTTTTTAATATTTATAAATTGATGCAAAAACTTAAAAAAAAACATTACGTAAGAAGTTTTTTATTTTAACAAATTCTTAGATAAATGTTTATTAAAATGTACACCAAGGATTTGCTGGCAGAAAACTAATGAAAAAATTTAATTCTATAAAATGGTCATCATAGTTCACATTTACTGTATTTAACAAATTAAATTATAACTTTTTGATATAGCAAAAATTTATTAATTTTTATAATTTGTAAACTATGTAACTAGTAATGTTTAAAATTTGTAAAATGATAATATTAACTAAAAAGGGCATTTTTTTATAATGATATTATATTTTTAGATCATAACTGACAAATAAAATTGCATATTTAGTCTATTACTGAAAATAATTTTAATTTATAATTCAGGCTCAAAATACAATACATGTCTCACCACATCTTTTGTTGTCTTAAGAGCTCCAGCTGAAATTAAAACTTTGGCGATCTTATCCACTTTTTCCATCGCCATTGCATAATGTAGAGGAGTTCTTCCAAGCTATAAATAAGAAAAAAATTGGAGTTTGAAGGAAATATGAAAATAAAATAAATATGAATTATTGTTTTTGTGTTGTTAAATATTAAGTGCATGGGTTAAATATATAATATATTATTCTCAATGAAAATGACTTCGGAGACCTCTGGATCCTTTCGGACAGTCACTCCTCTAGCTGGTTCACGGTTGGAGATAAAACAAGTATTTCCATTCTTCAGAAGATGAGGTTTATCTCTGAGTCCCACGATGTTCATTTTCAGTGGATCCCTTCCACATGTCAACATATTTGTCAATGAGCGCGCAGATAGCTTGGCCAAAGAGTACTGCAGCAACATTAATTCATCTCCCTTGGCCCTTACCTATCTTGAACATCAATCTATTGTCAACGGTAAAATTTCAAAAGAGTGGAAAATCCCTCCATGCCACCATTGGTATGCGGGGAAAGAGCCTGGCTCTATCTTCAATCTTAAGTGTAATAGAGCCTCACAAACTGCTATTTCAAGGTTAGCAGGCGGCCACATTAAAAACCTTATTTTTGTCGAGAATCGTAAGATTTATGCCATTTTCTCCAGATGTCATACTCAGCAGGCTTCTGCCGAACGCATACTTGACTGCCTGAAGCTTTCAAGAGATGAGATTTACTCTTCTCGCCTTCTTGTCCTCGACTATCTTCAGGTCAGCGGTCTTTTGGATCTTGTCTGACATCGTCAGACAGCTGGAGGATTAGAAACAACAACAACAACAGCATATAAAATATATTGACATTTAATAAAAATTGACTAAAAATCTAACTAAAATTAATGCTAATTTATTTAAGCCCTTAAAATTCAACCTAGTTAAACCTTAATTATTTATCTAATTTTAGTCTTCATTACTTCTTGTACGTAATTTGCGAAAAAATTATTATAAAAAATTTTAAAAATTAGGATTTTTTGGATACATAGAACACACAAATTTTTCTGTCCATCGATCATTGTTTCTTTAGTTGCCTACCAAATGACTCTTAAGTAGTCTAGGAATTTACATTTGAAGGTAAATTCTTGAAGTGTTTGAAAATGACTTACATTATCGGACACATGTACAGCAGACGCATTTGCTTTGACAAGAGCCGTGATGATGCCGATGTGTTGGAAGAGGACAGCAACGTGAAGGGCACACCGGGCTCTCTTATTCTTGGCTGTTACTAAGGTACCATCAGCCTTGGCCAATCTGCACACTCCTTCTAGATAGTTCTTCCGGATGAAGCCAAGCAATTCCTCTCTCCTTCGCTGTAATAAAACATATATCGATATAAATTTAGTGTCGTAAACAGACATTAACGATTTGATTAAATTTCATAATTTTTCATTGGTCTTTCAAAAGAAAAGATAGTATAAAGAACGAGGCTAAAATATTCTGCATACTTATGAATTACAAGGGGATTCAAGAAAAAAGTAATGAGGAAAACAACAGAGTATTAACACCAGAGTAGCAAAAAAACTGGCCCACTATACTATCCAATATTAGTTATTCATTATACAACGTTCTAGACGTTTTAGGTACAGCGTTCATGTGATTTCTGAGGTTCTTATTGAAGTTAATTGAGGTTTTATCCATCTAGAACCGCATTCATTTGTTAAAAGCTGGAGAAACATGAATAAAAAAACTCATACAAAAATATCATCTAGGATGATGTACACGTGACTGGTAAACGCCTAGGTAGAATATAAATTCTCTTAGAGTTATTGTGCACAATATTGTCCAAACATTAATGAAACATTTTGTCAGTAACTATCTATTCGTGTCTATGTGGGTTATCAATATCCTATGCATAAAGATTACAGGTGTTAAGTACATTCATCTGACAAAAATGTATTATATATTTTTCTTTGGGATATTTCAATCAATAAAATTTTATAAACGAAAGTAGGATTGATCGAAATTCTCAATTGCTGCTGGTAATTAAAAGTGATATGTAAAGGTGAGAAGCTAGACATAAAAGTTGCACATTCTCTAATGTAGAACGATTTCATGACTCACATACAACAACTCTGAAAATTTTCGAAAATTTATACTTCCCTGTGCGTATTATTGTTTCTTGCACCACAGAATCTCTTTATTTCTCAATTATCTTATTACTAAAGAAGAATAAAATGATCCGATCATGCTCAATACCAAATGTAAACGCTTAAATGTTGGTGATCCAATCTCTCGATTTTTTCCTGAAACTTTTTCCATGTATAAATTTTGAACAATTACTTCATTTCTACTCACAAACCTATTTAAGAAATGCATGTCAGCAATTTTTTATTTCTGTAATGATGCACATTACATTGAATTCATAACAAAATAAAGTCAGTGAAATACATTCATCCACCGTTTCACCTAACTCAACAACGACCTTTTACATGTTGCATTTAAGCACAAAATCATTATTCCTCTATAATGAACGCTATACATTCAAATTTTGCACAGGAGGGCTGATTAAGCCTGGATATGCGGTTTAAAGTGAACTCCGAGCTCATTCGAGCAACCCCACCTGAGGAGAGAACCGAATCTTTAAACAATTGAGCTATAAACCAGAGGCGTTAACCTTTCAGTTACCAGCTTAACCGTTCATATAAGAAATCTACTTTGTATTAGGGCCTGTCTATTAGTTTCTACATTTTTAATTTATAGTTAGGAATATGCATATATACATTCATATATATGTACATTTGTATATGTTCGTAATGTTTACGTTTAGTATGTGTAATGTTTACGTTATTAAAATTTTAAAAGGTATAAAAAATTTAAATGACATGGAAACTTTCATATTAACATTTTTACACACCTTGAATTTTGAAAGTTGCATAATGTGTGTGTTCTCAATTTTCATTAAATTGTCAATTTATATGATACAAAGGAAAAACGATTAATAGATGGATTCATATTTTATGTTGTGTACTGAATTCATTAAATGACTCTTATTAACTGAATGTTAAGATATTAAAATATAATATATTTTAATATAATAGCAATATCATAGAAACTCTGTCACTTTTTAATAAAATAAATTTCCAATTCAAGTTTTTATGTATGGTCTATTTCCTTCTTGTGGCAATAAATTTTTCTATGAATATACTCACAACGAAATCAGCCACATCCCTTGCTAAACGTAAAGAGGTGTGCAATCTCTGATCTTCAAGTGCTTTTGTCAGGTCTCGTCCCGATGCGTCGAAAATATGAACGAGGTGGTCATATCCCTCATGGAGAAGCATGCGTATGAATGATGTCCTTTGCTGGAGGTACGCGTCAAAGATGAAACGATCGATAGTCATTACATTATCCTCCTGTCCTGTCTCTTGTGCCACGTCTCGACACGTCCTGTAAAGTGAATCTCGCTCTGCTACCAACACTTCAGCTGTGCTCAAGAGGCCGTAGAAGCTACCATCAGGATGCACACGAGATGCAGCGAAATGTAAAACAGTCTGACCTTCTTCATCCTGTCGATCATAATAAAATTATTTTATCAAGTATAGAGGATTTTTATTGCATATAAAGTGTCTGATAGGACGTACTAAAATATATTCATACACAAAGAACTTAATAATAGGCAATTCACATTTTAAAAAGTAAAGTATACACCAGAACAAACAATTTACATCAGAGAATGGGGCTCTAGGGAACATAAAAACGCATTTAACATCATGAAATGGTTAATTTTATGTTATAAGGCGAAGACATAACAATAATATGTGAATGAGAGAAGAATTATGTAGCGCTATTTGTATATTAAAATAATGGCATTTAATCTCGTGTAATAGAAAATTTAACAATCAAATGGACTATCAAAGCTCTAAATGGACTTTTTAAAAAATAATGGGGATAATAGCGAGACTCTAAAAATAAAAACTGAAATATCTTAAACAATCATCCCGCTATATTTATGTACATAAAACAGGAGATCAACATCCATTCCTCAAACATGAACTGTGGTTAATTGCTGGTTTAGAACTTGGATCTTTCCATTTCAACAAACGCAATTTTCCCTCTATACCAAGATGGAGCCAAAATTATGTTTTCATTTTTCATCAAGAATGTACCAAGATCATTTTTCATCATAAAAAAAGGAATAATGTGTCTAACCTTAGTGTAGAAATTGCTTAACATTGTCATTTTCTGTATAATCCGTATTAGATCACGCATAGTTTATGAAAATCACAAAAGCCGGGTCATATTATTAAAATCATTGCCTACACTAGACCTCAACATAACATAAGGAAAGAAGTAGTTAAATGTGATATGTTGTAGTTTCTGTGATCTGTAAAAGTTGGAAACTCATATTAATGTAATAGATAAACTGTTGAATTATTATATTTAAAAATGGAATTGTAAATGGCTTTTGAGTGAGAACTAATCAACATATTTTAGTTAAACATTTAATTTGTCATATAAGTTAAATTCTTAACTTCTTGTTTAAGATGACTGTTCAACAAGTATTGTTGGTATGAGGCTATGAAGTTCTTACATAAGGAAGAATACAGCTTAAATAATGCTTAATTATTTCAGCTGTTTAGAAGATTTAAAAAAAGGAATTTATGCTAAATTATAGAGTCTTTTTCAGCGCATACAATTACTTTCTTTTATTTTTCCCATAATTTTTAAGCATTTTGCATAATTTTATATTGTGAAATGTTATATTAAGAATACTTTTAAAATTATTGCTTTAAACATACTATTAATACGGTATTTCTCACAAAGACATTGAAGTAATTATAAAAAAATTATTGATTGTATGTTTAACAGAAATGTTGATTAACATTAATAAAAACTGCTAAAGAATCAGATTTCCATATATATTTGATTTAAAGAATAAAAATTTAAAATTAGCGAGTTACGTCGTTAATAGTCCTTACTTAATGATTTATTTAAAAAAAAAATGTTTTCTATAGTTGGCAGCAGCATTAAAAAAATTAAGTGAACATGTAACTAAGTTAAGTTTTTCAGATTTTGTAATATATTATAAAAATAACTATTCAACGTTTTTATATATAACTTAGAAATAGATTTATTATTTTATTATTAAATTATAATAATAGTAAAATTATTTCCATACAAGATACATCTTTGGATTTAAATGTATATCTGAAAATTTTATGTAATGTCAGATAGTAATGTTAAAAATGTACTTTAAAAAGAATTGTAAGCATTTTATTTTCATAACATATTTTCCAGAGAAAAAATAATAAAGCATACTTTCATTTTCGTATGATCTTCAAATTCTAGTGAAAGGTCATCTTCTTCTTCCTCTTCATCATCATATTCTTCAGGATCCTCTTTTAGAACTTCAAGACTGCTTGATTCTTCTCTAAAGAAAATAATTCAAGCGTGAGGTGTTATACTTTATATATACAGGTACTTCAAAAATGTATACATATTTTGAACCATCATAGAAAATTCATGTTCCGTTCTACAAAGTTTAACTGGTGGAGATGGATATGGGTTAAACTGCAATTTGAAACAAAACTTCACTTTCTTTTGCAAATGTGATTACTGTACACCATGGTAGCTTTCAGCTTCAATATATTTCTGAGTACTTGTCACCTTTTGATATGTACATTGTACTAACGAGTCCAACGGGATTTTTGCCCACATCCCTAACATCTCATTCCAAAGTGTGACTAGGTTAGGGGCCTAGGTTTGTACATCGCATCTTTTACTGTGCACCATAAGAAGAAATCCAGCTTTGTAAGATCTGGAGATCATGGAAGAAACACGATTGGTTCCTAGCATCATGTCCACTGGCCTGAGAAACTTTGATTCAGGTATGCTTCTACGTCACGATGATAGAACGACGGCGAATCATCTTGTTGAAGATGTGTCATTTTCGTATAATTTACGAATGTTAGAGAATATTTTTATAATAGCAAACATTCCTAGGTACTTCTTGCTTGCTACATTATCTTCAAAGCGGAAAAGCCCAATAAATTCTCTTGCAGACAAACCATATTACTTTAATTATATATATATTGCATTATATTTTCTTCCAGAAAGGTGAGTTTTTTATGACGAGAAATATGGTTTTGATGACAATTCAAAGTGTGTAAACATTTTTTGGAAGAACCTTGTATGTATACACATGTATTCTTATGTGAATAAATATGTTTGAATATTGTGTTAGTCTAAGCCATTTTTTTGTACACAAGAAATAATTCGATGAAACTGTTATAGTTCAAAATGAATCTCAAAACACATAATGTAAGATAGTAGACAAGCATTTTAAATGTTAAATTGATTTAAAATAAATGAGCATTTAGCTGCACTAGCGAGATGTGTTGGAAATCCGAACTGTACTATTTGATTAACGGATTAAAATGCCAAAGTGTTTTGAAAAGTTACTTAGTCAACATTTAATTTGTCTCACACTTCATCAAATCACATTAATAAAAATATATTAAAATTCTGAATATTTAAAGTGGATAAACTTTATTAATATAGTATTTTAAATAAGTCATAGAACATATTTTAGTAGGTCTTGCTTAGTTATTTTTATTTAGTATGTCGTCACTTAAGAATAACATTTTTACCAATCAGTTTTCTACAATCTCATGTGTCAATTTTGGATGCATCGCAATGAACCCCTCTCAATTCAGAAAACCTGTAATACTGTATGAAAGTATCCCCCTCTCATGTATTTTCCTGCAGAATATTTCATAGATAATGAGTTGCACACACATGTTAATAGGATAGAAATCTGGACAAACCTCAAGATTTAACAAATGTACATGCAAAAAAAAGTAATGAATCAAATTCCTGTCCCAACTCTTCACTGAAAAAGAATTAGTCAGATTCTTAGGTAGCGGTGAATCATAGATAATGAGTTGCACACACATGTTAATAGGATAGAAATCTGGACAAACCTCAAGATTTAACAAATGTACATGCAAAAAAAAAGTAATGAATCAAATTCCTGTCCCAACTCTTCACTGAAAAAGAATTAGTCAGAAAAAAAATTAGTCATTTTCCGAAACACTACCCATTAATTTCTATAAAAATATCACTGTAACTTGAGGCAGAGAAAAATACATAAACATGAACTAGAGCGATGAACAAATTTTACTTTTTATTTCTGATATTCTATAAAAATATAGTTCACAAACAAACCACAAAATTTAGTAAAGGTTATTCTTCATTGAATTAAAATCTTAGAAAATTCTCAACGTGGAAAAGCGTCCAGATCAAGTAATTGAAGCATTGCAAACCATTCTTTTTTGCGCTGTTCCGAAGTTATGAATTCCTTTATTCGAAGAGGTAATTTTTTATCATGCAAAATCAGCAAGGCTCATTTATATCTATGTAACTATCAATGAAGTGATACTTCATTGTCAACAACAAAATAGAAATTATGGAGAGCTATATAATAGAATCTTACATATTGAAAAGTTTTTTGATTGTTCAAGTATACTCGGTGCATCAATTTAACAGTTATCACATGATTATTTCTATCCACTTAGGATTATGTGGTTTGTGCAAGGAAATGTACCACTAGACATTTTTGAAATATTGTTAGAATTTCCTCTTTCTTTTAATACTGTACAATGGATTGTTTCTTGCAGGACGTATGAGATACACTACGTGATACTGAACACCTACTGGAGTTAATTTAAAACACTAGTTGCTCTTCAAACGTTATTCACTTTTAAATACTGATTATTTAGTGAAATGATAGCAAAAATTGCTTCTATAACTGTTTTTACTTACACACACAGATTGGCTTTACATTAGTCTCTTCATAGAAGGAATATTTCATTAAACTTGTTTATATTAACTTTACAGTAGCCTATTTTGCCAATTGTAGATTAATGACTTAATTTATTATTTAATTTAGAAATAGTTATTTTTTTATAAGTAATACAATTTCCTAAAGAAAAAATACAATTTTTTTAAAAAATATTCTAATCAATAATAATTATGAATTTTTATTAATTAGGGGAAAATTTTTAAATTAATAATATTTAAAAATAAAATTTAATATACAATTTTACAATTAGGAATTAGAAATTAACTTTCGAATTTCTGTTTTTCATAAATAGTACTTTGCTTTCTCATTTATTTGGAAAATCGCAATTAAAAATTTAGCAGCAATGTTTGTTGCCAAGTTCTTAATAGCAACGCATATGAAGCTTGAATATTTCAAGAGTTTTAAGATTACCTAATGGAAAATGTATTAGTGACAGGAGATATTTTGATTATTTAATTTTTTAGATTACAAATATGTATTTAGTTATAGTAAAGTTTGTTAGTTCAGAGATTTCTATGAATTCCTCTATTTATATCATAATTAAAAATATTTGTATTCTTATTCTTTAGGAACTTATTTAGCATAAACAGGCATTTTTTCAAAGATCATATTCATAAGAAAAATCACATTTTAAACGTACTATTGATAAATTTTTATCAATGAATGGTTAGAATAATGTAGAGTAATCATTGTTGTTATAATTATTTTCCTGAATTTTTATTAAATAGTAACAGGCCATTTTTTATACAAACTGTTATTACGTTTAGCATAAATTATGTATTTGTTAATTCCCTTGCATGAATTAGTATTATTTTGAATATAATTAGTTATATTCATGGTTTTTTAGCACTTAATAATGTATGAGTTAGTTATTTAATTTTAATGAATTAAAATACAATATTATAAATGCAAAATGATAAACAGAATAATCCAGAATTTTTGTATTTTCAATCTGACAAAATGTCTAAACGTTTACAAGTTTTCAATAATAGTTTTATTTTGATAACATTTAGGTGCATATCAAATCGATTAAAAATAAGAGCTCACCAGGAAATGCAATTAAAACTTCTGAGGATTATAACTATTGCGGAAATTTTCTTACCACTTACATAATTTATCTCTAAATCAGAACACAGCATACGCAAATAAGAACAGTTTAATAAATAATCCAAATTTAAAAGTGCAAAATTTAATTTTTCCTGAAAAATTCACATGTTTAATTTCGTATGTTGCTTTGTATGAGAATTAAATGATAATACACTAAAATAAAATAAAATAATATACAAAAAAAAAATGAAGTAACTATCATTTAATTATTGTAAATTGGAAAATAACGTTAATCTGCGCTTTAGGTCCCCTACTCTGCCAACTTGGCGATAAATGCAGCAAGCGGGGTAAACCGGACTTTTTTATACCTAATGAGCTCTTTATGGTAACCTCCGGAGGAAATAATTTGCACTTTTTCGCGCATGCTCATTAATTGGTTTTTTCTTTTAGCATTTTCATTGGTCGTTAATTAGTTTCAGTTTGAAAAATCGGTCATTTTCATTGGTTGCTAATTAGTTTAAAACCGTTAAAAATCATATTCCATTATCGCCATGGCAACAGCGTTTTTGAAAACCCGCCAAGTACGGGACCCACAGCACACTTTCGCCAAGTTGGCAGAGTAGGGGACCTAAAGCACATTTTCACCGAAAATAATTTTATTGCAAACAATTTTCAAGGAAATAACTTGTGAAAATTAACAAAATACATTTTTATTATTTTTTTTTTTGTATTTATTTGAAATATTGAATCAATATAAATTACAGTATATTTATAATTAAAAGTTTTAAAGTGTATTCAGTCAACGGAAGAAATTTGTTTATTGAAAATTTTCTATAGCTTGTCTCCTGTGTGGTAAATTTTATCTTGCCGTCCGAGATGTCATTAGTTTGTTTGAGCAATTGCATGAGTTTCTGTAGAGGATACTATGATCAAAAATGTATGTGTAGATGCAGTAAGTGTCTAAGGATAAAATAGGATAAATCCCATGGTATCTTTATGGTGATCCAAAACAAAATTTGACAATTAGATGTAAAATTGCTTAAACTGTTCAGTGGAAGTCCAAGAAAGGAATTTTCAGTTTCATTGTTTTGATTGTCTTCTATAATTTCAGAAACTTTGAAAATATGGATAGCGTTGCTTATTTGTAGGCACTAATGTCCAAAACATATTCAATCAACTTGAGTGCAGACATTCAGATCCCCAATTTATTTCTTGGAATTGTCTGTAATATTAATATTTATAAGAAATATGGCACAGTGACAAAAAAACATAGTTTGAAATCATATGCCACTTTCAGATGCTTAGGTGGCCATCAATTTCCTTATTTTCCTTGGAGGCATTTCTACTTCAGCCTCCTTCCCCACCGATGGTCTAGGTGGTTTGTCTGGGCACCTTTTTCTTTTAGTGCCTACTTTTTCCAACACAACATCAGTTTGGACTGAAACATCTTTTACAACTGCACGCAAGATATCTCCATTATCTCGCGAATCCTCGCTGCCATGAACACATGCAGCAAATAGCTTAATAAACCAATTCATCACTTAGAAATGAAAAATTTCAACAACAGTTTTTAAATCGCAGTCAAAATCTCCAAGTTTAAACTCAGAATAACAATAAATTTATCTGAACAATGCTTAAATGTATTGTCGCTAGAAAACAATACTAAATTAAAACAATTAATTTACTAACAATGGAAAGTTTTTGACAACAATAGACAAATTGTTTACTTTTGTAATGTGTATTGTACACTCTGAACACCATCATAGACAGTGACATTGTTATAATTTTAAGTCATTGTTATAATAAGAATATAAGTACCTGGGATTTTCAAGGTTTACTCTTTCATCATCTGAGTTAATTTTTCCATCTTCTTTCACTGACGAAGTTTCACCAGCAGACTCTTGTTCTTGTCCATAAAACTGGATAAAAAAAATTCATATGATATAAACTCTTGGCATCAAAATGTCCATATATATATATATACCAATTTATCATTGTCTAGTAGCAACATATTCAATTACGAAAATTAGATATTAAGCATTATATACCATTTACGGCGAATTCTATATTTAATATTAGCACTATTGCATTCTTGAATGCTCTACACTAGGTTGGTCATATTCATATGTTATATAAGCATACTAGAACTCAGTATATTAAAAATTTAAATATTTTTAAATTAAGTTATGGTGGGTATTGCGTTCTCATACATTCAGTACAGGTTATTGTTCATATGGGTAAAGATTTACTATACGGTCACCCTCGGCGACTTTTTGAAAAATCGCCAAAAATCTATCCACAAGCGAGTTCTAAAAATAAGCAGAATATTAAAAGATATTGGCTGATTGTTCGGAATCCTCTTTCTGCGATTGGTCGGAATTTGCGCCAAGGTTGACGATTGGCGCCAAGGTTGACTGTACAGTAAATATCAGCCTTTATATGTAATGCAAGATTATTAAAATTCAGTACAATTAAATACAAATATTTCTAAGATAATCCAGAAACCATACTTACCCCTTCTTTCGAATTTTCAGTCTTCCGGGCAGCGTACTGATAGAGGTAGGTAGCCAAGTACCCTATAGGGTCTTTGGGTCGCTTCTGAGCCACTTGAGTCAAACCCTTGATCAGGGCATCACCAAGAACACTGGCCAAATACCTGCTATCCCTGTTCTGGCGGTCGAACAAAATGGGATATATGGAAGCTGCTGCTGCCTGTGGAGTATTTTCCTCCTCTTGTGGGGGCTCTTCCTTTGACTCAGGTGGAGTAGGGGTATTCGAAAAATCTGGTGTAGCTCCAGGTTTTCCGAAGATTTCATCATCTTCTTCTTCGTTGAAAAGATCGACTGTAAAAATTTCAGAATTAAAATTCACTTTTAGATATTGGCACTAAAATTTCAGAGCATCTCAATATTTATGTGATGCGTATTGAAAAATCCATAAACAACAAAAGAACTGCACATGTCCTTATATATATTTAAAAACTGTCAACATGAAATACATATCGTGCAATGTTCTGTTCTTAAAAATTAGTGTATTCGCTTAGATTTTTTAAAAATATTTTCATAGTAGATTTAAAGAATCTAAATGTCTCTTTCATTTGTAGCAAATATTGAATTCTGTTTGTTGGATAATTTTGCTGAACTAATATTATATGAATTTGTATTAACTGTTAATATTATTTCAATCTTATTTTTATATATAATTAACAAAAAAGAAATTAGTTTAATTAAGAAAACAAAGATAATTCCATACTCATAATTAGGAAGAATAAATACGTGTTTGTCAGTTGGAAAAATTATTTTTTTTCAATTAAAATTTTTTTTTAATGTAATATGTAACAAATTATCATAATCTAAAAAAATTAAAATTTTTTAATAATATATTGATTGTATGAAGTTTATTTCGTTTTAGGCATTAATCAAGCATAGATGTCGAAAACCATTCTTCCTTCTATGCAAAACGTCAAATACATAATTTCTGTTAACTTCTTTGAGATCATTGAGACAAAAACATTAAAATATGTAATCAAATATGTTATTATACTATTACAGATATATGTTTTTAGAAATATGCTATTACAGCAGTCTGCGTGTCAAAATACTTATCATTATTCAATATGAGTCTTTTGAAGTTTGATATTTGAAGCTATTGGATTCTTTAATCAAATATATTTACCTTGTATTTTCAAAAGTGCAACACAATCATTTTTTAACTGCACTCTTAGAAGAAAGAAATTTATTTTTTATTATTAAGGAGATTCAAGAGGTCGAATAAGCTTGTTGGTAAAAGGAATTTGGTAAAAATTTACTGTACGGTCACTCTTGGTGACTTTTTAAAAATAGCCAAAAATCTCGCCAATTTGCACAAGCGAGGTCTGAAAATAAAGAGTATATTCCATTTTTTATTGGTTGGTTCCCCTTTTGTCAGAATCCCCCATTTTTCATTTGTCGGAATCCATCATCTGTGATTGGTCAGAATTGGTTGGGTTGCCAGAAAATGTTATTGATCGCCAGCTTTGGAAAATCGCACCGAGTGCGACCGTACAGTAAATCTGAGCCGGAATTTCTAGGGACTAAAAGTTATCGGGTTCATTATGTGACTCGACTGAAAGTTATCGGAAAAATTCACTGTTAGTTGTTAAAATTGGTATATCAAGAAGACAACATACTAAAACTTGAAATTTATACGACAGGAAGAGACAGTGAAAAATTTTCAAAATAATGTTCACATATAATAGACGACATCAATAATATGTACATTGTGTTTTATGAAGAAACGATGTAGCAGGTTTCTCATAATAAATTTCATTTGAATACTGTTACCTCTGAAAAGCTGTGGTGCCTCATATAAGAAAAATAAAAGCTTAGCATTATATTTCTGACTTTTATAGAGGCCAAATTATTGTTTACCTAAATCATGGTTTGTACTGTTAGTTATATCGCGGCCGAGAAACATGAATATATATTAAACATAAAGTCAACGAGTTCAAGAGAATGTTGGACCTCAACGACATGTATTAATTTTTTGTTTATAATGTTATATACTCTTATCATGAATGCTTCTATTTTTAAGCCACAAGCTTACTTTTACTATGTAAATTTTTAAAAGGAAAAATACGATATAAACATGAAAAATTATTACTGTAAATGAATTGCATTGTGACTCCTATTTTGCACTGGGAGTCACATAATCTTTGAATATATCTATTAAAATAAATAAATTGGGGTTGTGATGGAAAAGCAATTTCTGCTCCACAGCAACTTGTACTTTTACTTGTCAGTAACATCCAACTGGACTGATATGTTATCTACATATTTAATAGATCATTTAGCCACACGAGTCTTGAATCAAAAATGAGATTGTTTACAAGCCAATAAGTGTCTACATGATTAATTCGATGACATCTACAGCAATAATGATTATCAACATGACTACAATGACTTCAACTATCCATGAAACAGCATAATTGACATTAGCACCTCTAATGGTATAGTCAACCAGCAAGATGCAGGATTGTCGTTATGTCATATTTTTAGAAGAATACCTGTACTGTTTTGAGCATCATACTAATTATGTCACTATTCACCATTGTGACAAATTCAAATTGCTGTCTTGCATTCGACAAGGTTATAATCGTAATAAGGGTATAGATCTTGTAATAATAGTACGAATCCTAATAATGGTATAAAGTGTCTCTGAATACATGTCTAGGTCATCTCATTTATGATATTTTGAACAATGACCATTACATTTCTGTTGTGCTCTTATTTTTGTTTGAGCCCTGTTTCATGGATTTTCTAAGATACAGAAAACATTCAACTGATGTTCTAAGTAGAATGTTTTCATTATACTATGTTAGTTTTATCGTCAAGAAAGTACGGAATTGTGTTGAAGTTACACAGGAAAATGTTAATGCCATCCAATCTCGATTTGAATTAATTCCAAGGTGAGAAGTTATTTTCACAATAGTCTTTTCTAAGACTATGAAGAAGCAGCTAAAAGCAATCAATTCTGTGACCAATATGACAATGATATGTGCTCATAAGCAATATAAGGGGCTTTAATGGCAAGAACTGATTTAAAAGTTGGATTGTAGCTTTGCAAATATACGTAATATTACTAACAAGAAGTATTTTAAAAAGTGGCAAAATTTAGTCCTCTGTTTTACATTGTTTTCATTACTTGATTTTTTGTTGTTTACAGATAATTCAGATGATTATTAAAATTATATAAAATTATATAATCATTTTAGCTGTGTAAAATCTGTAATTAAGTTAAAATCAAATCAAATGTGTTTTTAGAAAGACATAATAATTCAAGTGCTTCACTACCTTTCAAATTTTTATGGTATTTCCCAAACACCTTTTCTTCTAGTCACTAGCTAGACGTCTGTAGTGATCGATATCTCGTGAGGTATCTATCAAAAAATTTCAGATTTATGCTCGTTGGAAAGGTGACATTTGACACTAAAATATCCTCTTGCGGTTTTTTTGTTTGATTCATTCAGTTACGAGTACAAGGTTTTAAAAATAGAAGACAACAAACAGAAAATTCGATACATTTTCGTTTTTCTCTTGTAACGGTGAAAAGGCTAGCCAGGTGGCTGAAATTGTGAAAAGTGTTTATCGTCCTATATAAGACTGTAACAACCAGTTACGTACAATTTTTGTTTCATCGATTCCGTTTGGGTGTTTTTGATGTTAGAGATGCACCTCGCATGTGGATACAGCATCGTCGAAAATGTCTATAAAATATCAAAAATTATCGAAGTTAACTGCATGTCAGCAGTCGTAACGCGCAAGACCTAAAAATCTACATGAAAGCTGTTTTAAACCTTTTTACAAAGTGAATCCAAAAGAAGTTACATAAAGTTCACGTAAAAATAATGGATTTCTTTTTCCCCAACCTAATATACTAATTCATATATTTATATTAAACAAACTAGAAAATAATGTCAGCATTTATCAATATTCATGGTCTTATTTTTGATGTGTGTACAATTTATTAACTTCGATTTCTCTGCAATAGATTATTGGAGAATATTTTAAAATGGTATCTTAAAAAATACATGATTATTTTTTAGCATTTGATTCGGTTTGTCATATAATAGTCCTGTTTTGCACTTGAGAGTTAATGCAATCGGAAACTACAGCTTAGTAATTAATTGCTTATTAAGTCAATTTATAATCATTTCAAAATTTTGCTAGACAATCTGGGTTTTTTAATTGGTTTTTAGATAATTAATGATTGAAATATAATTAAATATATTTTTAGTTAAAAAATAATCAAAATATAAAAATATGATTATCAACTTTAGCAAATTGCGTTTTTTTACTATGGAAAAATATATCTATATATTCTTATTATTAAAAAGTATATGCTTGAGGTTTCTATACGCTGATAAAAAGTCGTGGAATATGAGTTCAGAATTTGGTGGAATATGTCTCCTAAATGTCGAATATTGGAGAACAACTTATATTACAATAAAAAAAAAAATTAGAAATTTTTGTTTCACAAGAAAGACATTGATAGTGACATTTGTTCATAGATATCATATTCCAAAGGAATATGATATCAATGAACAAAAATTTGTAAGTATCAGCTGAAACAATAGATATAAATAGTAATTAGAATTTGTAAAGCGATGAGACTTCGCTACTTGGAGAGTATTTTCAAATTTATTTCATATCAAATATTTCATGTTTACTGAAACAATACTGGGACCAGAACTGGCAATTTTTGAGAACTTTATACTCTTATATTATTTTAGTCGTTGCACTAAATAACTAAATGTATTATGTAGTAAGAAACAAATTTGGGTAATTATTTTGACAAATTTGAAATGAGATGAAAATCGGTAAAAACGAATCTCACTTCCTTCCACATTATTAGAAATATGATGACAAGTAATGATTTGTTAATTCCAGAAATGTTTCATTAAGAACTAATATAAAAAAGTTAACAATTTGTGAATGAAGTTCTACTGTTGGCAAATAATAATGAAAATTATTTTTGTTAAAGTTTTTTAATGCACTTAAAATTTATTTTGAATTTGTTTTGTAAATCTAAACTTGATAAATGAAGTGTATATGAATAGAATCTTTGATAAGAATGAGGTTAGATGATTAATCGTGGTAAAAAATCCCTTTTTTATCATGATAACTGTTATTCGGAGCTTAAAATTTTGATTCTAAACAATTTTACAAACTTCCTTTTATGGAGATGAGAATCAACCCAAAACTATTGAACATAGTTACTGATTCAGTTACTAATTCGAGTTAACAATACTTTAATAATTTTCAATGTTTACCTTATGTGCAATAAAAGTAATAATTGTTACTAACATTATTTTTTCACCCAAATGTGTTTTGTACTATAGTTTTAATTGCTTTCTGTTGGTGTTTGAAAAGGCACTCGAAGTTACTTTACTTTTAAAAATCTTTGAACTTCCTTTTTTAAATATTTACCAAATAGTATAATATTTTCGTATTGACACTTTTTATGATCAAATTCTTTAATTGCTACGTGTACTATAAGTCATTAATTGTATAAAAATTATTTTAGATAATATAGTTTTATAAAGTGTATATCAGATTAGAGCATTTTTTATGATTTTGCAAACTTTGAAGATCTTTGCTATTCTATTATATTCATTAAATTATTATATTCGTACTTGATTTCATCAGAAGTTTTCATTTAACATTCCTTAAGAATTCCAGACTCTTGTTTACATCAAATTCAAATTATTGGAGTTTAAAGTATTCTTTTGATAGAAAAAGTATTTTGTAAAACATATTTGAAGAGAGTGTATTCAGTAAAATATGTAATGAGTTATACCATCTTAGAAACAGCAAAGATTAAATGATGCATTATTTAGAAATCTTGGTTACTTTATATACTATTTGGATTGAAATCTCATTAGTAAAAACTGTGACTGGAAAAATAAAAGATCACCAGTTCAATCTTCATCTTTGCTGAGAAATGAGAGAGAAATCTTGATCTTCTGTTGATCAATGTTGCTCTTCTACCTTCTATATGTACGTATGTCAAGAGATCTTTCACATGTCTTCCTTGTGGATTTTCTCTTATGACACTTGAACTCAGCTTAATATCAATGCATTCAATTCAAGAAGGAAATATGAAGAAAATGGAATTGCAATATTTCTTTGTTCAATCATGGTTAGGTTCAAATCTGAGGCCTTTTACGTTCTGATGAGTTAAATTGTATACTTGCTCTTCAATAATATGTATTGAAATTACGGTCCAATCTTTAATCGGAGCAAGAACATTATGTAGCAGTACTTTGTTATGGTGAAAAATCCATGGATTACCATTCTATAATTGGGTTTTAATATATTAGTAACAAAAGCGTATGTTCATATTTTGTTTCAGATAATAATGCCTTTAATCAAGGATTCATTTTGAAAAAGAATTTTCTAAGACATGACTACGTTCTACATTTTGGAGAGGGAGAAATATTTTTGTGGGTTTGTCAATTAAACCAGAATAATATTTCAAACGTGCTTTACAAGATCCAAATGACGTAACACTGTTTCCAATTAAGTTCCTAAATTACGGCAATAAACATTAAATATTTTAAAAGTGATAATTAATTTTTCCTGAGCACAGTGGTTTTATGATTTCCAAACAGCATACCAAAATATTCCACTGTGTAAAAGCCAATAATTGCTTTCATAATAAAAAAAATTCAATACTAGGAAATAATTAGACTGGAAAATATTGAAGCCTAAAAGTTGATTTTTTATTGTAAATACAGTATCAATGAGTCATTTAATATAAATTCATAAATAATGTATGAATTTATATATAATGTATAATTATATATAAATTATACATTATATATAAATTCTGTATAATTAAATGTATAATTAAAATATATCAACATTTGAAGAAGAAAATTTGGGAGACATAATAGATTAATTGTGTGCAATTAAGCACGAAACATCTACCTCTTCATTAATTGATATCACATAGATCAAATATCCGGTTTAAATGATGTTTTTGATATTCCTTAGAAACTAACTGTTCAATTCAAACAATGTCTATGCTGTTTTATAAATCATGTTTAAGTACTTAATTTATCTTCAAAGACTGATTTGAAGTCAACCACTCTGTCTAGTGAACAGCGTGCCAGATGGGGAGTTCCTGGGTTCGAATCCCGGTTTGGGTATGGATGTTCTTTTTCTCTCTTGTCTTTGTCATTTCTTTGTGTGTAAATGGGTTGTAAGTGGTTGCATACGCTATAAACGGGTAATAATATTGCCACTCAACTATTATTTAATAAACCATGAAGCGTTTTAGCCGCGTGTATTCTTTCTCTCTCTCTATTTCAAAAACAAAATTTAATGCATATTCTCTTATAGAATAAATTCAGCATTTTATGAAATTATAAATAAAAATTATTCAGTAAAAATTAAGTTATAAAATAAATGAAATAGAAATTGCGTTATGTTTAGATAAAAAAAAAGAAACTTTTTTCTGATGATGTTTTTGCATGTTCATTTTATCTCGTGAATTTAAAATAAATTATCTCATAATTTTTAATCCCATTAGAAATCAAAAACTTTTTCAATTGTTTTTTTCATCCATTTTTTTGTGTTTATATCTAAGAGCAATTTCAAAATTTACATTTAAATTATTTTGATTGCTATCATATTAGCTTACAGAAATATAATTTGGAAACTTTTAAAAAGATTTGTCAGTTAATCAGTGTAATAATATAAGTATATAAGCAATAAGTGTTTTATCAGTTAAGTTATTATAAATTAATTTACAGACTTAAGTTTACAAATTTATATTAAGATACAGATATTCATATAGACATTTATACCAAGATATTATTATTTTTAATTGAGGTATTTAGAAAATCATTTAAGAAACAAACTGTATAACAATTAATAATCAATTTGAGGTATTTTATACTTGATTAATTTATTAAAAAAGTAGCAAATAAAAACATTTTGTTGCGAGTATATTTGTTTTTAATTTAAGAATCTTTTATAATGCTATTTTTTTCGCAAAATATTTCAAACAATCATAAAAATAAAGTTCTTTAATTACTTTCAGATTATATCTATGAAAAATGTATTTCAAAAACATTTTCCTCTTTTTGTAACAATAACTTGTGGTTATTTTTTCTTTGAAAAATCAAACTAATAACAATCTTTAAAAACATTCATACTGTGTTTCAACGCATAACATTATTCTATAATAAAAAATTATTTTTCAGTAAATAAAGATAAAATTCAATAAAAAATGATTTGATTATAATTTAAAAATACATTGTGAAAAATTTTTTTTCATAAAAGGTATTTAATGATACATTGTTTAAAAGTCAAGTTGATAGATATAATCAAACAAAAAATTATTGAAAAATATGTTTACTAATTAGATCATAATAAGTTTCTTAGATTTTGTTAATTTTTGCAGTTCAGAAATTTGTGAACAAGAGTTTGGTGCAATTTTCAACTGTGTGCACTTTAAGAAAGTGTATTATTCATCTTAGAAATTTAAAGACCAAATGGACAGAAAAATGATTTTATTGACAATATAACATATAAAACATACATATTCACAAGAAAGTACACAGGAATATTGCTAATGGACTCTTGTTCACAAACATCTGCGAAATAGTGGAGTGTAGGAATTGTAAAAATTTATATAAATTGGACTCGATATAATTTCAGGAATATAAAATTTAGAAAATCTATGATTTATATCTAATTGAGATAGCAAAAATATTGCAATAAAAATGTTAAAAATAATGAAGTGAGAAAAGGTAACTGTTCTTGCTAAATATTTTAAGCTGAGCTAGGTAAATTATAAATTTGCACATAATAATTCCCTAGCTAATTTGTCATTAAATAAAAATTATGAATATTGTTACATCGAGCTCAAGTTTAATATATAATTAAATTAGATTTTTTTAAATTTATAATATTGTTAATGTTCTGTTTATATAACAATTTTTTTTAAATATTTGATTGAAAATATAGGTAATTAATTGTAAATTTATCATAAAATAAAGCAGTATAAAGCATTCTTTGACTTTATATTAGTCAAATAATTTTAAAGCATTGTTTTTACCTTGAAATAAATGCAAACAAGAGTCCATACGTTACATACATCTAGTAATAAATAGGAATTGTCTTTTGTTCACAATTTGTTCAATGCTAATAAGTTTTCGTACATATATACAGACGAAATACAATACTTTTACTATTAATTTACACGAATATTCAAATAGTCATGAGGAAGACCACATTTACAAGAGAGATTTCACTAACTTATAATTATACATAGGAAAAAAATTACACGAATGCAAACTAGATTTTGTGCAGCTATTTGTATATTACTATACATTATGGTTCTAAAAAATAGAGTATAAGGTTTATCACTTTAAAATTAAAATTTAACTTTATAGCTTATTAAATGAAATACAGAATTATTTACAATAGGATCATGTATTTAAAATCCTAAATAAAATAAAAATGTACCATGTAAATTAAATAATATTAGTCATGATCAAACTATCATCAATTTATAATTACATTTCAAACCACCTTAATAATCCTTCTTTTACAAATGTTTTAGATAAAAATTTTATACATTTTATAATTTTTGATTCAAATTGAATTTTTTAAAATTTATTTAAAGGCATTCTTTTATAAAATTGTGTGCAGGAAAAATGAATTACCTAATTTATATGTATCAGTAATTTAGATACTAAATATATAAATTAAGTGTAATTTGCGCAGAATTTAATCTTCTATACTAATTAGAAACATAGGTTTCTGTAAGAACTCATGTATGATAAAAATATTGCATAAAAACTACTAATTGGTTCATTTATGTACAGTAAAAATTTTGCATACAATTTATCAGTACTTAACGTATAATAAGAACTCATGTGATTAAGAATTTCCTTATGTATATATATATATATATATATATATATATGATAAGGCAAGAAATTTAGGATCTGTCACTTTTTATTTAAATAATAACCATGGTTTATAATAAGTAAAAATAGTTGTCAGTTAAATTATTTTAACAAAGAGCATGTATTTATTAATAAATTGTTTGGTTCTAATAAATTTAATATTTATTCCAAAATGATCAATAGATCGTATTTTAAAGAAATTTCATTAGAATAAGACTTTAGAAAATTTGGTACTTCTAGTTGACAGTATAGATAGTATCCTAAAAATTTCCTATTTCTTAAAATTAAAAAAAAATTCCATTACAACAAAACATTTAGAAAAAATGTGAGAATTATTTATTTTATATTCTTTCCTTCTGCTTTATTTAAATTACTTAAATCTAATTGATTAATAGAGCTTCGAATCTCAAAGCTATTTACAATTATGAGAATAATCAGCTACATTTTAATGCAATTTTAGAGCAAAATTTATGGAAATAGAAAGCTGTGAAATTTAGTGCTGATTAAATTGGTAGCAGATATGGAAATTATGATTTCCCCTTTCATGAACATTTGAACCACAATATAATTTGATCAGAGTTTAATTAAGTAAAGAACAATACCTTGCCATTTATGTCAAAAGATATCCTTTTAAAATATTCATACACATTTTATCATTATTTTAATTAACGTATTATTGAATGTATTTTGCATTTATTAACACAATGTGTCCAAAAGTATTTTGCAAAGTTATTTCACTAAACTATTATGAGAAGCTTATATTTTATCCCGGAGTAAGAAAGATCATAAATTATATCTATTTAATGGTAATGATTTTAAAGAATTAACTTCAAATTTTTAAGAATACGGATCATTTAGAAAAAATTAGGATAAATAACTTTTTGAAAATAACATTAATTAAACCTATTTTAATTGAGTTGAATCTATGTTTCCAATCTCACGTATGTATAGTATTTACAAAACAGTCTGAATAATAAAAAAATTAACATTAGATGATAAAATGAACAAATGTTTGTTCTTGCTTGATTTCAAGATAAAGCACTAAATATTTAGTAAAGTAAAAGTAACACTGAATCGAATCTTTTGATTTTTAATATGTTGCTTTATTTTAGATTTTGATATTTCATAAAAAATATATCTTGACTAGGTGTTTTATTTGAAATGTTCTAATTTTATTTTGTTTGAAGTGATCTTAATTTTCTCTAAAGCACTTATACCAGATAAATTTAATTATAAGAATAAATTTTTTATTGTAATAGAAGTGAGAATAAAGAATTAATTTTATTTCATATTCATGTAAAAATACTCAGAAGTGAAATTTAACTAATTAAATTTAAGATAAAAGTATAATAGTTTGAAACTAAACTTGTTTTTAAAGATAAGATTTTGTTTGGAGCATAGCTTTAAAAACATTAAATTGTGAAATAAAGATTGTTACATATCCCGATATCTTTACCAATTGCAATATTTGTATGAAAACTAAACTTTTGTGTTCGCCTAAGAATTTATATAATAAAATATATAAAATTATGTTACATTAAAGGCTTTGTTTTTCATATTTCTTTTAAAATCTGCATTAATGTGGTTTTAAAGAAATGTAAAATTATCACGGATGGAAAACATTTGTATTTAGTTAGTATATACTTTAAATACATTAGTTTATAATTTTCTGCTATAAATGTATAAGTTAACCATTTTAATAAATGGGTAAAACGCAAAATAGGTCATACTAAAATATTACTTACAACTTTGCATCAAGAGTAGTAGATACTCTTTGATGAAAAACTAATTATTTTATCTTGTAAATTAATCTTATTCTTGAAACAATTTTTGTAAATTTCAATGTTAATATCAAAATAGTTTTGTTTATTTCATCTAGAAATATCTTATACATTTACATAGTTATCTTAGCGCATCTGATAAATCAGAAAGCATAAGTTTAATTTTCTATAAATACATTTTAATTCTTAAAGTCAAAATAAAAAGTCAGTCATGTAGTATGTATTTTGGTGACAAGTTTTATACCGAATGTGAAAAGCCTTTTTTCTTGAAATGGCCTAAGACAGTTAGTTCAAAGCGTTGAAATTTTAAAGCATATACTTGTAATAAACTCATAACTCCTACTGAATGGTAACAGTTTTAAGAGTAAGGTGAGTTTATTTCAGAGTTTTTGTATTCAAAGCACGAAACTTCAATTCAAAGTTTCGAGTTATCACTCACGTTTCTCAGCTTCATCCGTAGGGGGACGTTGCCAGATATTGACTTGGGAGGGCCTTCTGTTCTGATGCTCTTTAATCCGATAACCCTCCAATAGATCCCGGATAGTTAGAACTCCTGGATGTGTTAGATAGTAATCCGGTGTTCGATTTGCCTGTAAATGTAATTATCAACTCAGAAAGTAACATAAGAAATACGTGACATTATATAAAAAATTTCTAAAATTTGTATTATGTCTTCAACAAATAGCTAGCTGAAAAAGAACTAATGACATAATTTATGACATTTTATAAATCGATGAAAAGCAGTTTAAAAAAAAATTTTTTTTTCTTCACTGTTAAGTATTCTAATCTATTTATAAATTTACCAAATCAATTAACTAATTCTTGATGGTTAAATTATTATAAATTATTTATGTTATTTAAATTATTTAATATGCTAAGAAATGCTTTAATGCAAATTTAAAAGTTAGTTTAACACTGACGAAGTATTTAAAAATTTTTAAAACACTTTGTAATTGTTTAAAAGTTTTGCAAAAGATTTAAAAATGGTGTGGTAAATGGTTGAATTTGGTGATATTTTGCTAAAACTTACAGTAACATTTATAGATATTATAGCTTTTGTTTGTGAAGTATATTGTTACCTAAACCCGAATATTTGAATTTTTTTCATGATCCCAGGTTTTTTTTGATTTATAATTGATAAAATAGTTTTTATTAAATTGATATATGTGTCTACACTGTTTACAAAACTTAATTAACAAAGTAACAATTGAAGACAGTTTTCAAAAAGATGCTAACGAATTGGATATTTAGTTTTAAATAAAGAAGATATAATATTTATCATATCATCTTTATTTAAGACCACAAGAAAACATTATATACTGTCTTTACATTTTGTAACAATAGTAGTGGCTTTGCTCCATCCAGATTTTGGAATATTATGTTATCTTATTTAAGAGGTACAAATTAAACAAATTTTTACAAGGGAAATATGATTTTTTGAAAAGCAATACAACGATATCTAATTATCCTTATGACTTTATTGGTGTTACTTAAAATTACTTAAAATTTTTATAAACTCACACAAGGCTTGAAATGAAGTTTGAGTTCTCGCTATAAGACTCAAGTAAGTATCTCACATTTTCTTAATAAACTTGAGAAAATGTGTTAAAATGCTATTTATGAATCAAATGTCCGTGTATGACATACACTATACGATGACAATACAATAGATTTGAATAAAAAATGTATCGTCAGTTCAAAAATAGAAGTTAGAGCAATTATCTTTGTACTTTTGAATAGTGAAAGTTAAGAACTGTGAGTTTCATTAATTAACAACACCTATTTATTTCAAGTTTAGTTGATGTCTATGTGTCGAATTTAATTGCTAACATCATTGGTGGTGAGCATTGAATAGGGAACACACTATGCAAATTACTTAATATATAGATTGCTTTAATACAACTTTCTAAATGCTTTTGTGCTAATCTTATCTTTTTTATTACAAAGGTTATAGAGTAGACTTAAGCTGAAATGTAATTGTAATTTTCTTAGGATTGGATCTTAAAGATATTCTTTTGCACTTAACTTAGTTTACTATTAATTTAGTTTTCTAACTCATGTAAATTTCAAAAACTTTGAAAACTTTTAATGGATTTATCTCTATTATTTTAATTTAATTCTTGTTTAGAAAGTAGTTTAATTCAATTTTAAAAATTATGTGCCAACTTTTAGGTTACAACAAAACCACATTATTATACAGGTGCTTGTGTACAAGATATTTTTAGAAGTGTCTGGGGACAAGATTTAGTTGGTATTGTTATTTAAACAGATGTTCATTTCTTTAACTTTTCTTAAATGGTTTGCTAAATATTGAACGATGGCCTTCAGCATAGTTATGGAATATGTTAATATATTCCATAAATAAACTACAGAAGCCCGGATAAACAATGAGCTCATGTTTGATCTTTTTAAATTATAAGAATTCTATTTTGATCTTTTATATTAAATCAAATTGTAAATTTTAAGATTTGTGATTAACTAGTGAGAAACGAGTTCTCTTGGAAGGCGATTTTTAATTGATTTTTTCTAGCACTTCATACCAAAACTATATTTAAATTTTGTCGTTTACTGATAATAAGTTTAACAGCATTTAGTGTTTTGTAATCAGATTTTAAAATATGATTATTTGCTAATTTTCAATCAAGTTAGCATTAAAAATTTAAATTTTGATTTTAATAGCATTTATATGTGACGCGTGAATAATATTAGCCATGATGAGACAGTTACTGAGTAACGTTTATAATACTTTACTGCATGGATGTTTCATTGGTTAGTAATTATATTTATAACTTGCAATAACTGTCAAAAACTGTATGTGATTAGGTATATTTAAGCATAAATTTATTGTGAACATCAAAACACTTTGTGCTTTAGTGTGTCCACAAAATTTATTGTAAATCCTGATATGCAGAATTCATACAGACTATATAAACTTTGAAGGGAAAATAATCAAATAGTTATTATTAATTTTTTTAAGAATGTAATTTAATTTAGGAAGTTGTTTGATGCAAGTTATATAAGATCTGTTTTATTATGCAGATATTTAATGGCTTCATACATGAATGAGAAAAAAAATAACCTTATCTTTGACAGTTTCATCTGCTCCAGCCATGAGCAAAATCCTGTAGTAATTTCCACCATCTCTCATAACAGCTGCATAATGAAGAGGGGTGCGTCCCTCCTGAAACAGATAAAAACATGACTTTACACAGATTTCAGAAGTTAAACAAAGGAAAAATATCACTCAATATCAGACCAATATCAGATTTACATTTACTTAGTTCAAGTACATGATATAATCGCACCCACAAATTAAGCAATCTAAAGGTCGAAAAAAAGCGAAGTGTTATTAATCATGCTTAAATTTCTAAGACTTAACTACATGACTTGATATGTTTATTTATAATTAATAACATTTATTATAGTAATTAATAACATGAACTAAGGTAGTTCGATTTATAAATTAGCATACTAAATCAACATTATATGTGCTGCTGATAGCATTTCGATATACTACCTGATATCGAATAAAACATTGTAAGAATTCGTTTTACTCAGAGGCTTTTTCAGTAAACCTGATATCGATTGCATCATATAAAATAATCATGATTTAATTATTATCTATTATAAATTCCTTTCTTTTGCTTGTTTAAACTTGTTACTTCCTTCAAAAACGTTTAAAATAAATGTTTTTTTTGATAGTTCACTTATTTAATAACATATTATAGATTTTTTTGATAAATAAAACCATCTTCAATATTTTAATTTATCTATGTGTAGTAAAAAGTGGATATTATATTGATGATGAAAAAGGAAAGCGATTGAATAAAAAATTAGTCTTTGAACAGTTTATGAACTGTTTAAATAAATACATATTTAAACAATTTGGATAATTTTTATGTTAAATGCTACTAAACTGTATGAATACTTTTAGGTATGTATTATGCATGCATATATAGTGAATAATCCGATATATATATATATATATATATATATATATATATATATATATACAAAAATAAGGTAGGAGTAAAATAAAAATTTTCTTGTCAACTTTGAAGAGAGACATTTAAGATTTATAACTAATCATGTGATTGGCTTCCAAATATAACTTCTTAAATTTGAAAATCCATTTGAAGTTTTGGAATAAGGGTTTTTTAGGTGCTATAGAATTTCTCGCAAAAAGAAGTGATAAACTATGTGATAACAAAAGTGAATTTGCAAACATGTTGGGTGGAAGTTACCTATAATGCTATTTAATTTTTTCACTAATATTGGTTACAAGTATGAGTTGTCAGCAATATTAGTTCATTCAAATGGAATTTCTGAGGATTATATGCTCAAATTAAAAACAAATTTTACTACAATTCTGGTAAAAATGTTTAAGCAGACATTATGTCATTTTGAAACCATAAACACTTTAGAATAATAGGGACATTAAAAGGACATTATAAAAGGATATTAAAAGTCACATTAAAGAATTAAGAAATTTGTTATTTAGTTTCTGGTAAGGAAGTTTTTTATTTAATAATAGGAAATCTCCTGTTCGAACTAGTTTATTAGCGCATCCCAATATATGTTAACATTTAAGAAATATTTGATGGAATAGAAGCAAATCCTTTTTTAATGACTGGTTCTACTGATGATTATCTAACAAGATATAAAATCTTTTAAAACTTCATTAAATAGCAATTCTAAAATAACAAAAAATTACCCACTTCCCACACTCAATATTAAGTTTCAGTTAAGTCGTGCTTTAAATTTGTTTATTCATATATAATGCTTTGAAATAATAAGGTTATAAGCATAAATTAAATTAACAAATAAATAAAACAGGTGAAATAAAATGTAAATAAATTCAAATGAATAAAAATTAAAATATCTCAATAAGTTAAAAAAAAATTACTATGAGAGACATACAGTAACAAAATTATAAAATATTGAAATTTTGAAGTTAAAAATTAATTTACGTAAAATGAAAATCCGTTAATAATTTTAATAAAATTTAAATAAAAATTAGCTAATAAATTTGATATTATATATATATATATATATATATATATATATATATATATATATATATAATTAGCAAATTTATATAGTTTTATAGAGTTTTGTCAAAAATTGTTTAGTTTTCTTTGTTACTTAACACTATCAGTTGCCCATTTATATATTCCAAACCTGTTAATTACAATCAACCAATTAATAATTTTGAACAATGCTCAAGTGACGATACTACTGATCTAGGATCCCTCTTTTCAGTGAAGTAGCATTAGATACTACGAAAGATTGAGTGAATACATCTATTGGACAGGAATGTCATCGGCCCAATCAGGTACCCATGCTTAGGGCAAAACGTCTTTTCCAGATTTGAGTTCATCAAATTACCTAATTTCCACTCTCTCTTTTGTATTGCTTGAGAATTATAGTGCAATAGAGTTGTATACATTACAACAACCCTCAAAATAAATTCATTTATATACTGAGAGTTGCATTGATGTATATGGAACTTCTTGTTTATAACCAATACATTAAATAATTCAAAAATTTATAATATTAGTTTGGGGAAAAAGAAATCCATTATTTTTACGTGAACTTTATGTAACTTCTTTTGGATTTGCTTTGTAAAAAGGTTTAAAACAGCTTTCATGTAGATTTTTAGGTCTTGCGCGTTACGAATGCTGACATGCGGTTATCTTCGATCATTTTTGATATTTTATAGACATTTTCGACGATGCTGTATCCACACGCGAGGTGCATCTCTAACATCAAAAATATCCGAACGGAATCGACGAAACAAAAATTGTTCGTAACTGGTTGTTACAGTCTTATATAAGACGATAAACACCTTTCACAATTTAAGACACCCGGCTATCTTTTTCGCCGTTACAAGAGAAAAACGAAAATGCATCGAATTTTCTGTTTGTTGTCTTCCATTTTTAAAACCTTGTACTCGTAACTGAATTAATCAAACAAAAAACCGCTAGAGGATATTTTAGTGTCAAATGTCACCTTTCCAACGAGCATAAATCTGAAATTGTTTGATAGATGCATCACGAGATATCGATCACTACAGACGTCTACCGAAAAAATAATGGATTACTTTTTCCCCAAACTAATACTTTGTGATCAATTTCAAATTATGGTATAATTTTCCAATAGTGATTATTGTTTACTAAAGAACTTACATTATCAGGTCCATCTAGAGCTTCTGGGAAATTGTCGATTATATATTTGACAATATCAGTGTGTCCATGCAATACGGCTAAATGTAACGGACTTGCTCCCAGTTGATCTCGACTGAGGGCAAATCGCTTACGGGTCAGCACAGATTCCACTTCACCCAGATTGCCTCGTACCACAGCATCATGAACACCCCGGATTCTGGCCTGAAAAGTTTCGAAAATTTAAAGTTAATTTTTATGTGTTGTTCCAATGCAAGCGAAATTTGTATACTTTCATATGTTACATAATTCTTCTTCCCTTGAGTTACATTTTGCTTAACCCCATCAAATTTTCAAGCTTAAAAAATATAATTTTTTAGAAAATCATGGATTTCAATATATTTGAATTATTGAGTAGTGTGGAATAAAGCAAGGAAACTTGTTATTTTATTAAAAAATACATATATTAAACCTAAAGAAGCAATGTGTGATGAGCGGGTTTTATGACTGAATTATATTCGTAGCGCGAAATTTCCTGAAAAAGGAAACACATACTTTACCATTACATATCATATATTTTAATCCACTTTTAATATAGAAAACAAATCATTTTGAAAAGAATTTTAAAACATATATATAGTAGTTTATGATTACATTTTTTTTAATAATTTATTATTACAATTCAATGTAGCAATTTATTATTATAGTAATTAAAATTTGTAATGATTTATTATTCTAGCTCGTATATAGGTGTAATAAAGTTACTAAGGATACTTTACAATAAAATTATGATTCACAATACATCCTTTTTTCTTCAAAAAAATCTGTTTAAACACATTGGCATATGCTCCAAAATTTATAGAAAAGGATGCAACATCTTCATTAAAAATAATGGTAGTGTTCAAAGATACTATTTTATTGGAGAATTTGTTCTTAATGTACCATGAAAAATCTTTCTCTGTCTTCTATATCTATCTTTATTTCACTTTTGCTCTAAAGTCTGTTTATTTACGTAGAAAACTCCTTCCAGATAATTTTATCGACGAAATAATTGGGTATTTCGCTCGATAAAGTTATCCGTTTCATTCATGCAAAAGTAAAAGTAATTAAAATATGTAGAAATACTTGATAACTCTTTACGCTGCTTTGTTGATCCTCTGCAGGCAGGCAATAATGTGCAATTAAGCTTTCCATAACTCCTCAAGAACAAAATAAGTTCATTTATAATTACTGAGAACAACCATTGAAAAACATTTTATTTGTAGAATTTCTTAATATTTGAAATGAACAAATGGTCCATGGTGCTACTGTAACGTAATATTGGGATGAAATTAGAAATAAATCTTGAAGAATGTTTAGAATGAAGTTTATTAAATGAATAGGAAGTAAGCAAAAATAGAATTTATAACATTATAAAAAATGTAAAACATGTTGACATTTAGAAAACAAGGTTATTAATGTTAAGGAAATGTTTTTTTGAACATAAAATAAAAAAAAATGCTTATACCATGTAGGTAGGAACAAGGTCTAGGAATTCTTGGACTTGTCGGTCATCGGAAGTGCGTCCCACAAGTCTCTCCCCTTGTCCTGCAATGACTACATGCTCTAACCTCAATAGGTCCTTATCTCGAATCCAGACGTCGATCAGTTCATTCAAACGGTCACCTGAGTAGAGACAATAATTTCTTAGAAATTAAATTTTTATCCGTTTCAAAGCCTTATATTGGTCCTATAAGTAATGATCATATTTGTATGAAATAGCTTTTGTAAAATTACTCACATTGACTGAAATTCACAAATTAATTAATCATGGAAATTTGAATTCAAATCTTGATATAAATTATTTGAGTTTATATTTTAATTATGTAAATTAAAAATCATTTTCGAAAGCGCAAAAATATGAGAAGTACGTTGTTTCTTTCTTTAAAATGCTGAGTAAAATTAGCCGTGAAATAAATTTAAAACTTTTATAAAGGGGAACGAAAAGAGAGTACATAACTTACATTTTTGAGTAAAAGTAATGCAAAATATAAGAAAGATAATGCTAAAGATTTTTTTCTGAATCATCAGTCAATTTTTGATGTAATTGCCGAAAGAATTTAAGCATTTATTATACTATACAAGAATAAAATTTCCATTGAATTAAACTAAAAAAGTTCAAATCTTTATCAACCAATTAAATACAGCCAATTTAAGTTATTACAATTTAAGTCTTTGATTCAAAAGTGTTAACAGAAGTGGTCATTGTTAGAGAAACTAATAACTTAACTGAGAAAAAATACCTTAACTAAGAAAAACTGACTAAACTAAATCAGAACTGCATAGCGAATATAATATGGAATCTTCTTATTTACGAATTTCTTCAGCAAAATTTGTGTTCTTTTAAGTTTCGATAAGATCTGCTATCATTTTGTTACTATTTGACCACAGTGATTCATTTCCTACGTTGACAATTTCAGATTGACTTTCTCAATTTCTGTAACAATTCACAATTTGAAGTACAAAAAACAGCTGTAATATTACAAGAAACACACTAAAAATATTCATGTGCGAATCATAAGACTACTTTTTCTCTTGAAGCACTTTTATCTACACTTGTATATCCAATGAAATAACTACTATTTATTTACTGTATGTCGCCAATAGGCGCCAAGTGTGATATTTTAATCGCTCGCGAATGTAAGTCAGCTTATTTTTTATTAAATGAAAATATTAATGAAAAATTTCATTTGTTCTGAAATTTTGTTAAAATATTTTTTGATTTAATAGCTATTCAATGTGTAGGTAAATAACAGATATTTGGAAAAATTAATTCTTTTTTTTTGTGTGACATTAAATTTTTGTCACATTGTATTGGTAACTTTAACTAGGTACAAAAAAAAATTACTGTATTAAAATCATCCATGTATTATAATTTTTATATCAAATTTATTTAGCAGCTTTTTAGAAATGTTCTGGAAGTTATTTTAAACAATGGATAATCTTCCAGTGTTCAAGAAGTTTGTAAATCTATATGAACAAAAGAGTGTAAAACCTAAAATTATGTTTACATTCTACGAATGTAGTTTCGATGTAAATATTTGGTTGGTTATGATGAAGTTTGTAGCTTGTAATATGCTTATTCTAACAGCTTGTTATTTAAAATTGGCTTAATTTTTAATATTGATTTTTTTAAAGTTATTCGTTGAAACTGGAATATAGTAAAAAATTTGCACGAATGTTAAATAGGAGTTTTAAGGAAAACTACTGCATTGGAAATCCTGTCGAACATTACCAGTATATTTGGCTACAACATAATGACGCCGCAGACAGAGCTAATTCACGAAATTTTGTACTGATAATTTTGACGTCACTAATCGGGCAAATTGACGGTTAGTGAAGAATTGATACTTGAAGATTATATATTTTTGCCAAGAATTGATACTTGAAGATTATATATTTTTGGCAAGAATTGATACTTCTTTGTCATCTAACAATGTTACCAGACTTAAATACTACTATCAGATTTTTGTAGTTTGGACAATTTTTATTGGAAAAATTAATTATGTCAGTTTTGTTAATTGACACTCCGCTAGCATTGATTCCTAGCTATCAAGATCACTGGCCAGAAAAAATTCTGCATAAATGGCAAAAATATATTGGCGACGTAGGCGAATAATCTGAGTTATAAAATAATTTTTAATTAATCCATAATTATAAGTTATTAATCAGCTTCACATTTTTACATATTATTCCTTAACGATCGTATATTTAGACAAATTATTCCGCTTTGAAATTTAAATTACTATTAAATCTTTATTTTAAAAAAACAAAAGTTTTAAGATGAAGTCACATATTTTGAAATGAAATAACAACTGTCAAAATGTGTTCGTGTGTGCATGACAAAACTTTTCATTTTCCTATTGCTGGGTATAAGTTAAAATTTTAGTGTAATTCATAGATTTTAATAGAATTGAATATAGAAATAATGTTATGCCTGTACAGTTTTAAAGGAAAAAAACCGGAAAATTCAAAAGATTTTGTTATCCATTAGCTATTTAAAGGTATTAGGTATGTCAATTAGATTAATCTCATATCAAATGATTTTATATTCATCTTGATAATTATAAAACAAAAGATGAAAAAACAAATGAATAGGTCTAATATTAACTAAACATGCAAATCCAAATTAATAAAAACTGTAATTATTGGTTAAGTACCTACTTAGGGCTTTATATGATATAATATTGTGTGTTATATTTTATTAAGAATTGCATAAAATTTTTTGTTCTTGTATTTAAGAAATTTCATATTATTTCGGTATATTTATGTACACAATTTATTTAATATATATATATATATATATATATATATATGTGTGTGTGTGTGTGTGATCGGAAACGGTGTAGAGGAGAACTATATCCAGTGCCGGTGTTTTCTCCTAACTATTCCACCTATTCCACCAATAAGAGGTCAGATGGAACATGACGTAACAGCGCGCTAAGCTTTGGCCAAGCGGGACCTCGCCGTTAGAGCGAGAGTGGAGACTAAAGACGAACACTTTGATGAAAGACGATTATTAAAAATGTCTAATTGTTATTCTTCTCAATTTTGTTAATTTAACTTTAATTTGTAAATAATTTTTCTATTTGTTACTCGTAATTAAATTCAGTAAGCTTAAATATTGAATTAGTCTGTTTTGGTTTCTACTTAATCTCCATACTCCCTCATTACATAAGGGCACGGCCGATTACGAGAATCTATTTCTCCTCAGGTATTATACCCTAGACAGCCAAGCAACTCTAAGGACTTCCTAAGCAACCGAGACGACAATTGCCGATGATTGACTCCTTCAAAATGGTGAGTCAGCTTTAAACTTATTTTATAGACTATAAGAAATATGGCTTCCTTAAATGATTTTAAGAAAATTGCTATCTCTATATCGAACAGTAACTCTAAGAACATTAAAAAATCTACATAAATTAATATTTGGCACAGATGAAGGGCGAAGGAATAAAAGTAATTTACGAAATTTTACTGGTTTTGATTCTGACTATCCTATTGAAGAAGCCAAAACAAAAGCCATAACTTTATTCAGTGATAATGATTTTATTTCAATGTGTAACGTGCTTCATATTGAATTTACATCTAATGCTAAAGATAATTGTGATTTGATTTTTGAACATTTAAGAAATTTCGATTTGTTTCGAAATGCTGAATCCGATTCCGAAAGTGAAACAGAACTAGTAGAAACTTTTAGTAATACACTAAGAAATCCAGTGAGTTTAATTAAAAATTCCTCTTCACAGAATCGCAGTGTCAGTGGTTTTCAAAACGAAACAGTAAACAACGTCCAGACAGCAGTCGTAGACAATACTTTTCCTAAATTCGGAGCCGAAAATGACTCCCAACCTTTTTCTCCAACGCGTCGGACACCAGATGCTAATTTTCTTTCACACAACGCTAGTTTTAGCGGATCTTTTTCTATGAAAGATCTAACTGACACTTTACGCTCCTTTAATGGTACAAACAGTTATTTAGTTGAACATTATATACAAGATTTAGAAGATAACTTTTGTTTATTCTATATTACAAGTGATCAACAAAAGATAATTTTTACAAAAAAATCTTTAACTGGTACTGCAAAAACTCTTGTTCATAGTATACATGGTTTGTTTTCATGGAAAATTTTTAAAAAAAACTCTATTGTTAGAATTTAAATCCAAAGTTAACGGTAAACAAATTCACACTTTGCTTCAAGAACGTACTTTACGAAAAGGTGAATCTCTTTTTGAATATTTTGTATGCATGCGCGAAATCGCTTCTCGAGGTACAATAGGTGAAGCATCTTTAATTGAATACATAATAAATGGTATACCTGATAACTCAAGTAACAAAATTTTGCTATATGGTACTAAAAATATTTCTGATTTTAAAGAAAAATTAAAAATTTATGAAAAAATTTACGTTTCTAAGAAACAAATATTTCCCGATGTTTCCACTAAGTTTAATGATCGAAAAAATTACAATCTCAGCAATCGAGATTTAAATAAAGGCAATATTAGATTTACTCATAATACTCAAGATATGTCGAATATATCCCCAATAATTTGTTTTAATTGTGGCAAAAAAGGTCTTCAGTCTTCACAGTGTTTACATAAAGAGAAAGGATTTAAATGTTTCCAGTGTAATAATTTTGGTCATAAGGCCATGGACTGTCCTAATACTCAGTTAACTACAACAAAAATACCCAAAAATTCTGTTAAGTATATTCAGGCAGATTATGATGTTTCACCCCAAATAAAACCCATGCACATTCCAATTACTTTATGCAACATCAAAATAAATGCACTGTTAGATACGGGTAGTGAAGCTTCTATGATAAAATATTCAATATATAAACAAATTGGTTCCCCTCTTCTTAATTATTCCCCTCTTGTTTTTACTGGAATAGGAAATATTAAAATTAAATCAATGGGATATTTTACAGACTTAATTCAAATAGAGGATTCCTCATTCTCTATAAATATTCACGTAATTCCAGATGATTGTATTTCTGTAAATGCAATTATTGGAACAGATTGCATCAACCAAGGTGAATTTCACATAGGTAAAAATGGTATTCATTTGGTTAACAATAATCAAAACTTTCTTGTTAATATAATTAATGTATTCGATGAGATGGACACAATCGAACATTCACACATTAAAAAATCAACTTATCGAGAACAAATTAAGAAAATAATTAACAACTATAAGCCAAACAAAACTAAGACTACCGATGTTTCAATGAGTCTAATTCTTTGTGATTCAATAGCGGTAAATCAGCGTCCACGCTGATTACCTTATGCAGACCAAAATATCGTCCACGAACAAACAGAACAATGGTTAAAAGATGGTATTATTAAAGAAAGTACTTCCGATTATGCAGCTCCAGTGGTTCTGTGTAAAAAGAAAAACGGTAAACATAGATTATGTATCGATTATAGACAACTAAACAAAAAGATAATTCGGGATAGATTTCCCCTGCCCCTTATTGAAGATGTACTTGATCGCTTAGAGCAATCTCAAGTTTTCACAACATTAGATTTAAAGAATGGCTTTTTTCATGTTCCCGTAGATCCTGTTAGTAGCAAATACACTGCTTTTGTTACTCATGACGGACAGTTTGAATTTCTCAAATGCCTTTTGGATTATGTAACAGTCCTTTTGTGTTCCAAAGATTTATTAATGATGTATTTCGTGATTTATTGAAAGATGGCACAATGATAGTATACTTAGATGATGTTATAATACCATTTCGAGATGAAGCCGAAGGTATTAAAAAATTAGAACGAGTTCTTAAATTTGCTTCAGAGTATGGTTTGGAACTCAATTTTGATAAATGCAGTTTCCTTCAACGTAAAATTGAATTTCTTGGCTACGTTATTCAGAATGGAACTATTCAACCTTCTCCTTTGAAATCCCTTGCCGTTCAAAATTTCCCTAAACCTACTAATTTAAAACAGAGAAAGAGTTTCCTTGGATTAACTGGATATTTTTGAAAATTCATTCCTAATTATTCACGCATTGCTAAACCCTTAAGTGACTTTCTTCGCAATAACCAAGAGTTTAAATTTGATACCGAGCAAATAAAAGCTTACCAAGAATTGAAAAACATTCTGTCTCAAAAACCAGCCGTACACGTCTATTGACCAGGATCACAGTTAGAATTGCATACTGACGCCAGTTCACAAGGTTTCGGAGCTGTGCTACTTCAAAAAGGAAGTGATGAAAAATTTCACCCCATTTACTATATGAGCCGAAAGACTTCCCCTCAACAATTCAAATATTCTAGCTACGAATTAGAAGTCCTTGCGATTATAGAAGCTTTGAAAAAATTCCGTGTTTACTTACTAGGTAATAAATTTAAAATTGTTACGGATTGTGCTGCGTTTAAACAAACTATAGAAAAGAAAGATTTAACTCCAAAAATTGCCAGATGGGCAATGATCCTTGAAGATTTTGATTATGAAATAATTCATAGATCTGGTAAGCAAATGCCTCATGTTGATGCCCTCAGTCGTAACACAGTATATTTTATAACACCTGAATCAGAAATGACATTAAAAATTCAACGAACTCAATCTACAGATGATAACATTCAAAATCTTAAAGTTTTATGCCAAACAAATAACACTAATAACTACATTATAAAAAATAACATCCTAAACAAATATGAAAAAGGCAACGAACTTTTAATTGTTCCCCAAGCTATGGAAAATGATATTATTAGACACGCTCACAATAACGGACACTTTTCTTCTGCACAAACACAGTCAATTTTACAACATGATTTTTATATTTCTAATTTGCTACCAAAAATTGAAAATATAATAGCTAATTGTATTTTATATAATAAGAAACGAGGAAAAGCTGAAGGTTATCTTCACCCAATACCCAAAGGTAACATTCTCTTAGACACTTTTCATATAGACTTTCTTGGTACACTTCCCTCTTCAAATAAAAAGTATCAATACATATTTTCTGTAGTTGATGCATTCACAAAGTTTACATGGTTTTATCCCGTAAAATCAACAGCAAATGATGCAATAGAAAAATTGAAAATTCTTCAAACAACATTTAACCCTTCTAGAATAATTTCTGACAAAGGTTCAGCATTTAATTCTAAATATTTTGCCGATTATTGTTCCGAGCAAGGAATTGAGCATATAACTATAACTACTGGTATTGCACGAGATAATGGACAAGTAGAACGCATCCATGGAATCATTATTCCCATCCTTGCCAAACTTTCTGCAGATGATCCCACAAAATGGTTTAAATATGTCCCTGTCCCAGATGTCCAACGAATTCTGAACAGTGCTACGACTACCAGTACAAAATATTCATACTTTGAACTCATGATTGGTGTGAAAATGAAGAATAAAGAGGATTATCGAATAAAGAAACTACTTGAGGAAGAGTACCAATTAGTCACAATAAAATACAAAGAGGGACTTCGAGACGAAGCAAAAAAGAATATCTTGAAACAACAACAACAAAACCAACGCCAATTTAATCGGAAACGAAAGTCACCTCGAACATATAAAGTCGGAGATTTAGTTGCAATACAAAAAACCCAGTTCGGTACAGGATTAAAGTTGCGGCCAAAATTTTTCGGACCCTACAAAATAACTTAAGTTAAAAAACGAGATCGTTATGAAGTCGTGAAAGTCGGAAATCATGAAGGCCCGAATAACACCTCAACTGCAGCTGAAAATATGAAACCATGGAACTAAATGGACAACAACGATTAAAGACCCTTTTTCTGGAAAACGGACTTTAAACGGATGCTCTTTGATAAACGGATGCTCTTAAAAAAAAATTTTTTTTTCAAGTATTTTAATTGTTTCTTTTTTTTTTTTTAGAAGGTTTTCATAATCAAGATGACGCAAAGAAAGATGAAACTTGCCAACAAAGATGACGAATGGGAACAAGAAATAGGCTATTAAAGACGACGCCTGTGAATAATTTTATTATTTACTTAATTTTTTTCTAGATTTCTTTTTTTGTTTTGCTTTCTTTGTGCAAGCTTTGGAGGAACAAAGCCATCAGGATGCCCGAGTGTGATCGGAAACGGTGTAGAGGAGAACTATATCCAGTGCCGGTGTTATCTCCTAACTATTCCACCAATAAGAGGTCAGATGGAACATGACGTAACAGCGCGCTAAGTTTTGGCCAAGCGGGACCTCGCCATTAGAGCGAGAACGAGAGCGAGATTGGAGACTAAAGACGAACACTTTGATGAAAGACGATTATTAAAGATGTCTAATTGTTATTCTTCTCAATTTTGTTAATTTAACTTTAATTTGTAAATAATTTTTCTATTCATTACTCTTAATTAAATTCAGTAAGCTTATTGAATTAGTCTCTTTTGATTTCTACTTAATCTCCATACTCCCTCATTTCATATATATATATATATATATATATATATATATATATATATATATATATTAGTATTTACATATTAAGATAAGATTCATTTTGTACATAAAAATTTAACATGCAATTTATAGTTAATTTAATATTAAGATTTATAACTTTTTCTAGAAAGTAATTAATCAATTTCTTTATTCAACAAACATATTAAACAATAACTCATATTTCTCACCCGAGTTGCTTATGTTATTTTCGGTGGGTGTTTCTTGTTTCGGAGGCTCTTCGACTGGTGGTGTTGGTTCTTTGACTTCAATTTCCTCTGTTTTCTCTGATTCCTCAGTATTCTTTTCCTCTTCCTTTTCTTCTTCTCCTTTTTCTTCTTCAACGGGTTCTTCTTTGTTTTCATCGTTAGTATCAGTAGGTTCTTCCGGGGTGCTTTCTACTGGTGGCTCTTCATCGTCCTTTTTAAACAAACAGAATGTTTTTATGAAACAAACAATGGAACAAAATGTGATTTGAGATATCATGATAGCTTATAAATGCTAAGAGCTTACTTTTTTTTCTTCATCTTTTTCATCTTCTTTCACTGCATTTTCAGCTTCTGTCTCTTCTTGTTTGGTTTCCTCTTCTTGTTTAGTTTCTTTCTCTGTTTCTCCTTGAACACTTTCTGGAGTTTCGTCTTTTTTGGGTGTCTCTTCTGTATCAGGTGATGTAGACTTCACATCGGTAGAATCATTTTCAGGAGTGGAGGAAGTGGGTGAAATATGAATCCGATTGTTGTTGTTAACGTTTTTACTTATCGAGTTCATATAGAACTCAGCAGTTCTACCTTTCTGTAGATATAAAAAAGTAAAAGATAATTATTAAAATCTTTTATATGAAAATTATGACACTTTTATTCGTTTCTAAGGATTTTCTAAATCATAGTAATACTAAATTACTAGGTCACTTAAAAAAATTATGTTGACAAAATACTGTCTTGAAAAATTTGTAAAGCTTAAAGATTACATATGGTTATTTTAATTGAGGTGAATCGATATTAATTGAGCAAAAATCAAATTCAATAAATCTAAGCCAAATTGTAATCTTATTAATATTCGTAATTGATATACATATATTCTCTGCATCATCTTGATTTGATACAAAAGATAATAGTTAATCAGTGTACTTGGCACTAATGGTATCTGTGTTGGTCAATGGTCAATAACTCATGGTTGTTACCATTTGCAAAAAATGCATGGCTTTTATTGTTTTTCTGCTAACTTTTAGACATAAGAGCTATACTTTTATTCACTACCACGGACTAATTTAGAATAGAAGATTCATTGATTTCAGCTTTATATTGCTACTTGACAAAAATTAAACCAGTCTTTAATAAGCAATAATTAATTTTTATTATGTAGATGATGTATCACTGGAATTATTAATATTTGAATAAACTGTGAACCTATTATTAAATCTTTAAATTCAATTTTAAGTGTTATATAGGGATTTAAGAAACTTTCATGATATCAATTAATAAATCGGGTAATTTTGGGATTGGGATTTATCAAATCAAAAAAAGTTCTACCTGGTCTAGAATCATTGGATCGGCCCCAGCACTGGCAAGGACAGTGTAGAGATATTGATTTTTCTGTTGTCCAGCCACGTGAAGTGGTGTTCGACCGCTCTGAAATAGAAATGGATTAAATAAGATAAGCAATACAAAAGTTTTAATTTCTACCCTTATATTTCAAAAAGTGAAAAAAATGTGTTTAAGACTTCACACCTCGAAAGATGCTAGTTTTTCCCATAACTTATTTGATGTTGCGTTGAGGGATTTAATAGCTTCAAGATGCTATAAATTTTTTTGACCTAGCAACTACTACTGTTGCATAAGGGAGGTAGGATGTTCCGTTTCTATTCTCTGCTTGTACATTTGTCTAAATGCGTGTAGGCAGTTTATCGAGTTTTTCCTTACGGTACATGAATATAATTCAATAACAACTATCAATGAAAAATCCTCTCAGAAGGTAGTAAAAAGAGAATATTCAAATGGCTTACAACACTCTACATTGATTAGATTATTTGGTGTTCAATGTCAAAATAAATCCGGCTTTGCTAATAACTGAAAATATTGTTGCTAGACATTCGAATATTTATGATGTTTTGTCCACCTTGGGAATTCTTTCATAAGTAATAAGCTATTTGGATTGACCGAAAACTTTTTTATAATTACTTTTCAATCATAATAACTTATGAAGATATCTAAGAAACACTTCAATCTTGTGAGCAATTTTACTCGCAACTTTAATTTAAGGCATTAATAATCCAAATCAACATCATGGTTTTGAAACTTGTTTTTAAGAACTAAAGCAAAACAGTATAAAGTTCTTAAAACATCAAAAAAAAAAAATGTTATGTCATAAGTGTATTTTGCTTTGAAAACGAAATTTGTAACACCTCGGAGAGCTAAAGTCGAAGATTGTTGGTAGGAATTTAGTTTTTGACCACGTCTTTGCCTTCAAGATGACTCATATATAACTGATCATATTCAAGTATCATAACAAAAGACCAGAAATCTCCCAAGCACTACCTTTTTCATATTGAGGATTTTGAAAGCACTTACAGGCCAAATTTTTGTTGTTCAATAATGGCTAAGATTAAGCCTAGGACCTCCTATTCTAAATAGTGTAGATCTACTACTGAATCAAAGTTCATATCACAAATGTAGTTATTAATAAAATGATTGCCGCCCAACTTGTCTAGTGGTTAGCGTACCTGGCTACAGATGGGTGGGACCTGGGTTCGAATCCTGGCTCGGGCATGGATGTACTTTCTCTTTCTTTCTTTCTTGTCTTTGTCCTTTCTTTGTGTGTGCGTTAATGGTTGCCTACCCTATAAACGGGTACTATGGCATGTGTGTACTGAGGAAGTCGGACTCCACACCAAATATGGTTCAGTTGGAAAAGTGGAGCAGCGCACCCCATATTGCCAGCCTGGCTGGCACACGACAACAACAACAATAAAAAGATTGAGTTAATTTGTAGGTGAAATAAGAGATATTGGTATAATACTCTTTGATTTTTAGTGTTACCAGTAGCCATAGAATTCAATAAAATTATAAACGGAGGTTTCTGCAAAAAAATTTAACTATAAACAATGATACTCTGGAAAGAAATATTAGTTATAGCTAGATTTTTTACTGCTTTTTTACGCAATTATATTGCTGACTTATGTTTAAAAGTCAGTCAAACAAGAAGCAAACTTAAACATGTTTTTCCAGCTATTATTTAGCAAATACTGTGAGTAATGTGTATAATAGCCATCCTCTCATTCTTTATCTCTCTCCTTTATTTAAACATTATATCTTATTTGTTTAAAGTTTTTAATTTAATAAGGAATGATTAATACTCTGCACTATTCTTTCTGGAAAAATATTTATTATTTCGTCATCGAAATAAGTTGACGCATAAGTTTCTTTTATCACATAGAATGAAATAACTGAAATTATTAATACAGTCGGATTGTTTTATTTTAATAATAAGAAAATATATTTAATATGAAAATGTCCTAAATGTACAATAAAGTGTGTGAGAGCAGTTTGAGTTTTGTTATTACCCGAAGACCACCATTTGATAATGAAGGCTATGAAAATTGGCGGTAATAAATTTCGAGCAATCTTTTCCATATCTAAGTCGTTGAAACTTATCTAGGGATTTTTACGACTTCAACTACAAATAGTTGGCGCCAAGATGATGATGCCAAGGGACCGTGAACATCTGCAACTAACACCTTAGCCTTTTTATTGAGAATAAGGAACTTGTCGATGTATATTGTCTCATCACTTCCTTTCAGTAACAGGGATCGTAAAAATACATTAGCATTAAACTTTGTAAATTTTTGTGCTAAATACTTAAATATGACAATGAAATACAAGTTATGATTATTTGTTTTTAATTATTTTCTTAATCTGTAAATAGTAAGAATGTGAAATTTTTTTTATGAAAAATATATTTATTAATAATTAAATAAAACTTACTCTATCTTTGAGGTTAAGGATATTTGGATATTTGTCCAGGAAATAATTGACGATATTCAGCTGGTCGTGGAGAACAGCATGATGGATTAGGGAATGACCATCAGCATTTCTCGTTTTTAACAAAGTTTCGTCATGTTTTAATTGTTTATCTAGTGATTCCATATCGCCTCGTTCCACAGCATGGAAAACAGAACCCAGCGCCATCTGTTGATAAAATAATGATGATTAAAATTTAATCTTTTCACTTTAACAAATTTAAATTTTCAGTTACTAAATAATTTTTGGAGAAACTTGATTAAAATAATCTAGACTGTGAATATTACACGTAGGATTTTATCAGTAATTGATTTGTCTCTTTAAAATTGCTTTTTACATATGCCTCTAATTCGAATTGGAGCTATAATTTAAAGTGAAATTCAATTCGCTACTAACATCTATTTCCGAATCGATAAATGAATTAAAAAAATATTGAACAAAAGATCAAAAAGTGATTGTTTAATTAACCACTGAAATGAATTTGCTCAACCAATAACAATTTATTACATGAATGATAAAAATTCCACACATAGAAAATTAAAGCTGAAATTCAAAAGTTAAATTTATTTGGTAAAAAAAATTATAATACATTTTAAAATAAAGTTTTCAACCAAAGTTTCCAATTAAATCTTTAATTTCAATGAGTACTTTTAAAAATACTGAGCATAGTTAATTAATAACGGATCCAATTGAATGCAAAGCTATTTTATAAGCTTTAAATAATTTTTCATGGTTTTACTTTAAGTGGTAAAAGGGATGTCGATTTACCAGGTAGTTAGGCAATCCTTTTAAGTATTGCCTGACATCTTCATTCCAAGAGGTCTTTCCCACCAGGTGCTGACCATAGCCCTCGTTCACGAACTCTTTTATGCCATCGAGATCTCCACTCTGCAACCAATGAGTGATTTTGTCCATGGTCACTTGAGGTAATGAACCAGCACCATTAATGCCTTAGAACAGAGAAAAAAACTGTTAATCAACTATTGAGATTTTTATCTTTAAGGTTTAAAATCAAAGAAAAGAGAGTAATTCCTCTTTCTCATGAATTGTATTTTGGTTTTTATAAGGTATATGATAACGGAGAAAGTTATAATGCTATGAAATGAAACATCGTAATAAAAGAATCTTAAGCTTTACCCCACTTCATCAGGTGAAATCTCCCATTTCCACTCAAAATAGAGATCATTCAGATACAATCTAAAGAGCATCATCTAATATCACATTAGGATAGTTCAAAATATTACAAGTATCATTGGCACATAAAATTTGCTATCACACATAGTCAGACAATAATCTAAAGTTAGGTTGCTTTGAAAAATGTTCTTAGAAAAAGTTGAGGAAATTATGTGTTGTAAAATTATTAATTTATAATAAGTATAGAATTAAATGAATAGATTAAATAACTTGTATACATACACACAAAAAAAAAGTCCAAGTTGCCCGAAAATGGACTAAGTAGTAACACATTACCTGTATTTATAGTTATTAATTCAAGGATGATAATTCATTCATCTCAAAGATGATCGAACTCTTTGAACAAATACATGATGCAATTTGTCGAATAAAAAACCGAAAACCGAAAGTGATTATCAACAATCGCAACTCAATTGAAATTAAAATTTTCGTAAAATTTACATTCCGATAAAGTGTTTTCATTATTTAATTGAAAGAATGATATAACTGAACTATGTTTTGGGTTGTTTTTAATTTTTTTAAAAAAATGTTTATAAATTCAAATTATTTTATGGAATTTATTTTATTCAAAAGATTATGCGAATTAAGACATTTCAGACAAAAACTTGCACGAATTATAAAAACAAAAAATACTTATTCATATGTATACATAATTAAACATATATTTCATTAAGTTCATACAACATTCCTATGCAGAAACAAAATTATATATTGAAAAATTTTATGAATCTGTCTATTCAGGAACAAAGAAATCACTGCAGTATGAAAACCATAGATTTTTTTTTATAATTCGACTTCATGTTAAAATATTTTAATTCAGAGATCAAATTCCAGTGAAGCAAATTTCCAATGTCTTACAAAAAATTCTTAAAACTTTTTCATCTGAAACTAACCATATTTTGAGAGAAATGTGTTACATTTCATATAAAATCATATACATAAATTTAACGCTTTAAATGAAAAAAAGGAGAGTGTGTGAAAATGCTTTTGAACCTGTAATCATTCATGATTAATTCTTAAAAAGATACACATTATATTACATATACTGCTAGCAGAGTATCATAACAAATAAGAGAGAATAAAATTTATCATACTAGACATAAAATAACTTGTCGATTATTAAATTTATGATAAATTATATAAATTGCATAATAAATTGTAAATTTATGTAATAAAGTTAAAATAGTTAGGAAATATTTATGTTAATTACGTGTATATTTTCTGAGAAGAGTAAAATGATATTCAACTTAGTTCACACATATGTATACACACATACATATACTTATATGTATATAGATTTACATACATATTAAAAAAATCAGACGTAGATGCCGTATAACCCATCATGCAATTATTTTGACAATGAAAAAATGTTGCCAGGATGACGTATATGTGAAATCATGCCACTAACATGTAATTGTGACATAATAAATTCCTGAAAAAAGCTTATACATTTAAATAGATTGATATCTGATAAATAAATAGTCTAAATATATATTTTAGAAATTTTAAGAATTAAAAAAAAAAAGGGTAAGAATATTAATTAAAATTCGAAAAAGGAAAAAAAATGTTCTATATATCTTGGTAATGACGTAAAATATTAGAGTTGCCACAAAATAGAATTTTGTACATAATTTTTATTATTTTCCATCTCTATGACGTCATATGAATTATGTTGCCAGATAAGCAAGGAATACCGCTGAAAATATAATCAAACTCCAAAATTGGCGAGATGGATTATATGGCATCCGTGCCAAAAGTTGAATTTAACATTAAGATCTCACCTGGCAGTTTTTTATTTCTATTTTGTGGTGGTGGTTCGGATTTGCTCCTCAGCTTCTTCCGTTGCTGCAGGTGAAGTTTATGAGGAATGGGTACTTGATGAGTCCTGTAGTACTCCGGGGAACGACCTTGATTATCGCGAATCCTGGCATCGGCCCCTGCTTCCAACAACATTTTGAAATAGTTGGAAGCACCACCTGGTTCTCGAGACATGGCAGCCGCATAATGAAGGGCAGTACGCCCTTCTTTGTCTCTGGCGTTCACGGTCTCTGGGAATCTAAATGATTAAAATACATTCATACATTATATATATATATATATATATATATATAAGTTGAAAGCCCAACTCTGTGTAAGGTACAAGGAAGTGTGCTGGTGTAACAACAACATATGTATACAAAACTTGGTGCCACCACAAATATTTGGAGATTCACCCACATATACTCATAGTTTATCTATATAACGGAATAATAATCAGAACCAAAAATTAAATCCATTTTTTACCAATAATTAGGTAGATAGATTTATATATAACTTATCTAAAACTAATAAGGGTAATTTTAAGCAAGTAAATGTTACAGCATTATAATTTATACAGTTTGAATTATTTAAAAAAAAAAATTGTTTGAAAACTTTGATACGTTATGAGTTGATTGTTTCATTATAGAATATTTTGCAAATTACGTATCGTTTGAATCTGTGAAGAACAAGAAATCATTCTTTAATGTAAATAAGTGTATATAAAGTGGCTATTCAATGTTATTAAAAAATACTGGGCTCTCAAAATATGCATTTACGAAATAAACATTAAAAAATTCAATCACGTATTTCATTTAATTCATTATCAGAAATAAATATAAATTTCTAATTAAATTATGAAAAAAATTAACGCATAGGGTGCGAAATCTTTAATTTTAAATTATTATAATTTTTTGAAGTGAAAAGAAATATACTGATAAATCCTCACATATTCACTCATTAAGGAAATACATTTGCAACCGTTACTATCAGGGTTGAAAACTGGGCATCTTAGTTTCAAAATAGTTCCATCAAAAAATATATGATTGTGAGTCTTTAACAATAAAAATCTAAAATTAGGTTCTGGGTGCGTTAAATATAAGACATATTAGAATCTGCGTTAGAAGATAACGTGACATATTTTTGCATGATATACTGCAACACATGGATTTGTGACTCATTTTAACGATACGTTTGTCGATATTATAAGACTTATTAGTGGTTTAATAAAATAAAATTAACGACGATTTAAATTTTGTTTTACAGTTTTTCAAAAGTTTTAAGAAACTTATTGAAAGGAAAACTATATTTTTCTATCGATAAATAATGAACGTAGTTAGTGACATCAAGACGGAAAACTCGAAGGTTGTAATGAAACTTACAGCAATCCAAAAAAAATTTCTTCATTAGTCATTATATGTTAAAAATATGTTTAGTTCATTATTCAGCAATTAACAAAGCAATCTTTTATGTTTAAACTTGTTTAAGTGTTTAAACTTGTTTTCAAAGCTTAGCGAAAAAAATTTGAATTGTATTATTTTAATAGTGAAAGTACCATTATAAGCATTTTTTTGGATTTTTTAAGAAACAAATTGAGCAAAATAGTGTAAAAGTACGTTCCATTATTATGGATAACAGAGTTGAAATTTTTATTGTGATTGAAATCGAATAACTATGAGTGTGATGAAAGTAACACAGAAGTTTATTAAAACTGAATGTGAGAATTTCGATATCACAAAGCAAATTATTAAAATATAAATGGAGGTTATTTACGCCAATGAATAAATATGTGTCATTTATGAATATAGACACGTGTGTTTCATACAATTTACTATATTTCATTGTAGAATTTTGATTTGACGTATGGCTAAAGTTGTGAAATTGACTTCCTCAATACAAAGCCCATCTTTCTAATGGTTTTTACTTTCTGACTTATTAATATTTTGTACAAATATTACTGTTTAAAGTTATTTTAATCTGTAAAAGTAGCTTGAAAATCAAGCAATCGTATCATTTTATTTGATTTCGCTAATTAAAACATATTTATAAAAAATCAGAATAAAAATATTTCTTTGGGTTATTTGATAAGGAATTACATTTTGAAAAATGTTTTGATAAATATAAGGATAAGAAAATACATTATTTTGAAGAATGTTTCTGATTAATTGGAAACTGTAAACAAAAGAAAAATTTCATTTAGTGGAATTAAGGCAGGGATATGTAGAGGCTTTAGGAAGTCCGCTAACCAGTATATCAAAATTCATAGTAATTACAGGATATAATTTTTGGTTGTAAAAATCATTTACCAAGTTAAAAATTTATCAATAACAGATACAATATAGTTAATAACATGTGCAAACTATTGTTCATTATCGAAGTTGAAACTTAAGATAGCTACTTATATTTTTTTAAAGTAAATGAGAGAATGGATATGTTCTACGATTGCTTACCCTGTATTGATCTTCTCAACATCATGTGTTAGTGATAGGAGCAAGAAAAATAAATCACAAATCTTAAATCAATTAGAGATTCTCTAAACCCAAAGAAAAATTTGCATCACGAAAGAGTAATAATAATCTATCCTAATGCAAAAAACGTTACTAATGATAGACTTGCTATACAAATTAAACAAAATCCAAGTCCATTTCCCATTCATTGCTAAGAAAATGAAGGTATTTTGAAAAAAAAAAATTACTCTACAAATTTTTCATTCAAAATCATTCATTATTTATTTCCTTTTTGAAGTAAATTTTCCGTCTTCCTAAAATATTAATATCCTGATGTCTTTCTTTTCAAAGATACAAATGATGTATGGTTTTAGGAATATCACAGTAATATTTCGCAATAAAGAAAATTTAAAACTAACGATGCATAAGAAAGAGCAGATCTTTTGGAGAAATATTTGAAAATTTAACCCTTTTTTTGTTAAATAATCAAAGATAAAACATATTGCTTTTGTAAGCGAATCAGCAATGTATATGTAGAAATAGTTTTGGATTTGCAAAAAGGGAAACTTAAAATTTTGTCAAGAAATTCGTCATTGGTCAAGAAAACAGGCTTTGTCTCCCCTCCATTATGGGCTGTCATACCACACTTTTGTTTGGAATACAAAGTCTTACTTTTTAATGTTATCCAAAAATATCCATAATTTTCTATCCCTTGATTATAATATATGCTTCAAATCAACGTTCTGAAGAAAGTTACGAATTATTCCTTGTCGTAACTATATATGTAATCATCCTGAAGGAATTCGAACGAGTATGTTTGCATTTATAGTAAAAGTATTTTTACCTTAATGCTACCCTGTGATTTCAGATACATTCTATAGAATAAAAAATTTATACAAAATCTCCAAACACTACTTACGTGCATTTGTTTTAAAATTTCTTTATTATTTTGTTTCTCATTAAATCCCAACCACTTAAGAACTCAAAAAAGTAGTGGAAAAATTTTGAAAAAAATCTTATGTGTTCAATGATTTTTCAATTTCTCCTTTACAT
>JAPDSC010133552.1:0-10742 GCA_026290005.1 Latrodectus geometricus
TTTTTTTTCACGCTGTATCAAATTAGATGGAGATACGACAGCTTGCGTGGTGACAACGCGTTAAAAAAAGTACTTAGATGTAAACTGTCACATAAAAAAAAATGAAATTCCAACCAAAACACTTTTTTTCCGACTATTTATTTTATGATGATGAAATGGATTTTGTAAACATCCTCATTTAGTCTATGTTTAGCTGATTTTTTAGTTCCACTTTCAGAAGTGAGATGTTAAATTTTGAATATAATTTGTCACAGAAATTATCTTAGATTATTCGTATACGTGTATTTAGGGAAATCAAAATATATTTCAAAAAATAATAAACAAAATAATTAAACTTATTTACTGTTTGATAAATTTCAGAATTTAAATAGGTTTTATTTATCAAATTTTTTTAAGTCTAAAACATTTAATAGTTCAAATTATTCATAAATATACATTTTTGATAAACAGAATTACTTGCCTTAGAATGAATAAGAAATGTGTTTTTCAAAAGTTAAATTTTGAATATAATTTGTCACAAGTTTAAAATAAAATTTTAAAATAACATTAATTAAAGGATACAATTTACTTATCCTTTAATAAATTTCAAAATTTTATACGATTTTTTACTGTACGGATGTTAGAAAAAACTTTAATGAAACTTCACAGCATTCCCTTAATAATATGGTTGGATATATATTTTTTAAATGAAATAAAGGGAATTGATTCATTTGTTATATATATATATATATATATATATATATATATATATATATATATATTAGGTTGGGGAAAAAGCAATACATTATTTTTAAGTGAACTTTTTGTAACTTCTTTCAGATTCGCTTTGTAAAAAGGTTTAAAACAGTTTTCATGTAGATTTTTAGGGCACGAAGCTACGACTGCTGACATGCTGTCAAATTTGATAATTTTTGATATTTTATAGACATTATCGACGATGTGGTATCAATGCGAGGTGCATCTTTAGCATCCAAATACCCAAACGGAATCGACGAAACAAAAATTGTACTTAACAGGTTGTTACAGTCTTATATAGGACGATAAACACCTTTCACAATTTTAGCCACCCGGTTATCTTTTTCGCCGGTACAAGAGAAAAACGAAAATATATCGAATTTTCTGTTTGTTGTCTTCCATTTTTAAAACCTTGTACTCGTAACTGAATGAATCAAACAAAAAACCGCAAGAGGATATTTTAGTGTCAAATGTCACCTTTCCAACGAGCATAAATCTGAAATTGTTTGATAGATACCTCACGAGATAGCGATCACTACAGACGTCTACTGAAAAAATAATGGATAATTTTTTCCCCAAACTAATATATATAAGAAAATAATTTTTACAGTTTTTACCGTTTTATCACAATATAAAAATTTGTGAGTTTAAAATGAGTGAGAAATATCGTATTTCAAATACTCATTGAAGACATACCTTGTTATCTTTAGATGTTTGTCTCCAATATAAAGACATTTTATCATCTAATGTATGGCATCTTTCTTTTCCTCAATTTTCCCAAAATAATTCTTTTTAAAAAGTTGCTTCACTTATTAAATTACGTGTACAATATTTTCTTATAAAAATATACTTGTGAATTATTAAAATTCCTCAAAAGAATCACATGTGCTATATTTAAGAGTGTCTTTCATAAACTTTAATTTTACCACATAAGAAAAAGATGAATTATTAAAATCAAGATCATTACAGTTATCTTAATTATAGTAGACCCAATGATATATGACTGCAAGCGTCGATTTTTATGTCTCCTAATTTTTAAAAGATCTTAAAGTAAGAAAAAATGGATACATATATTTCCTCTTTATACTATATTTAAATATTTTTAAAGTAATTTACTTACAAAAAACGTAAAACTAAATTTGATTGTAATATTTTTATTGAACATAAGTTTATATTTATTGTAAAAATACATAATATTCAAAGAGGATATTTTTGAACATACCCTGGTAACAGATGTCGCGTCATAATTGGTCGTATCAAACCTCCATCCCATGTCACATTCCTTGGTGGGCCAGCTAGGATCCACTGTCAGGTTGCCGGACCTCAAAATCTCCGAATAGTTGACGTCATATCTGTAACAGGATTGGTCATGGGGTGGACTGATCAGGGACCTCTGAGTTTCGATGGATAAATTAGAAGCCGCCACTTCTGGCACGTAACACCAATGTTCAGGTGTATTTGATATGAAGATGGAGTTCATGGAAAACCATGGAATTACGATAAAGGCAGGAATGAGAAATGCAACTGTTAAAATCTTCTGATAATTTCCGAAGCCACCAACATCTTTCAAAATGTCTTCGAAATCCATGTTTTTGTTTGTCTATGTAGTGGGAAATCTAAAACATAATACAGATATTGAAATATTACGTTACTTTAAGCATATTGCGTTATTTTATCTCATTGAATATTAATAAGTTATCACTAGTTTTATTCAAAACATGGATTTTTTAAACAAAACCAGTGATAACGTATAAATACCAATGAGATAAAATAATTTAATATATATAACAATGATTATAACTATATTTTTTAACATTAATTATACTTTTACCCAATATTTAATATAAGAAGACATTTACTTAGTTGAGGGTTAATGATGTGTGTTAAACTTAAATATATTTTAAAACGACTAATATAAAAAAAAGTTTATAGTCAATTCCTATTTAGCTCAACATTTTATTTCATTTACTTTGTATTGAGTTTCGCATTGTCCATTTCTGAAGCAAGAATAGATTACGTCAATGCGGTTTGTTTGTTTAGTTTATTGATTCGATTATTTTTATGCTACGGCGAAATTCGAATTGAAAACATTATTCTACGCTGATGCTCTACCACATTTGCCCTTTCAATACAAATTTTTTTCACCATATTGCAGAAAGTCCTTTATAGATAATTTCATACATTTCTTTTTTAATTAGAAAAAATTCTCCCTTTCACACATACACACTTTCCATCTCTCTCAGTAACTCATACCAAAACCTTAAAGCTGGATTTTCAAAGGAAGTAATAAACTCATTTACAAAATAATGAATATAAATAAAGAATATAAGAAAATGATAAAGATAGTAACTGTTTATGCCAACAGATGGCCTCACTACACAGTAGTGTATTGTTCTTCCAAATAAAACTAAAATTCATTAATTAATTAATTAATCTATATTCGAAAAAAGTATATTAAAATCAAGTTTCATCGACTACAAGTTTAAAAAAATATAGTTGAACTTGAATGGATGAATAAAATGTATTTATTAACAATTGAAAATTTGAAGAATACACATGTATGTGAACTAATAATAAGAAAAAAAAGAAGAAGAGATAAATCAAAAGTAAAGAAGAAAACAAATTTATAATTTTATAGAACTTTTTTCTTAAAAATCCGTATCCTTCCAATAATTTAATTTCGTATACAGAACTTTATAAGGATTTATTGTAATAGGCAAAATATTGTAACTCGGTTTTTCAATAATTATAATAAAAAATAAATATGATACACAAATGTGATATTACAATAGTTCTAGTAAAAAATAAATAGGTGACAAAGAGTAAATTATAATAGTGATTTTTATTTTTTAAATATGAGAACAATATTATTCTTTTGATTAGAGAAAAATTTAATACAAAATCTACAAACATCAAATGTTATATCTAAATTAGCATATATTTTCTCCTTGCAGTTGTATATTTTTGACGCAAAGTAAAATATGTAAAAAAAGAGCATTTTTCCTTCTGATATATTTATTTGTAAGAAAATATAAACTATGTTATAAGCTAGTAATAAAAAAACCAGGAAAATAGCAAGGTATGCAGACTTTAGTCAATAAAACACCAAAAATAAATCAATTTATAATGGTGTAGTAATATCATATATTCAATAAAAAGTTTAGAAAATTCACCATTTTTTACAGAGATTTTCATCAAATTAGCAATATCTCCACCATGTACCTATGCGGTGCTTAGTAGAATTTTAGTAGAAGCAGAATTAGTGTTTTATAAGTTCTTGATATGAGATTTGTTTAAGCATGTTTTAGGAAAAATTATATTTTGACCCTGATTTTCTGAGAAAAATCAAAGAAAAATGACCTTTTTAAGTATAATTGACCGTCAAGACTGCTGACATGAACTCTGAATAACATTTTTAGTTACGAAAACAACACTAGATGTTAGTTACTAGTTTTAAATTCTCGAATCATCTTAACATTTAAGAGAATTTAAACTGAAAAAAATTTAATGTTATTTGGGAAACTGATTATTCCTTGCTTTCAAAAATGAGTACGTAAAGATGTTTGTGTGGATGCCATTTTAATTTACTTATCCTAAATAAATAGTTTTTTTTTAATTTATAAGCCATACGGTAAATAAAATTTCATAGAATTCCATATATTTTTTTTATCTTTTGGAAATATGTTCAAAATTTGTTTTTTCGAACATTTAGTAAATTTCCAAAAACATTATTATAGGAATAGGATTTACAAATCATTTGCTTCTTTGGAAAAAAAAAAAAAAAAAACTTTAATATGTATTGAAAAACAGCAAAAGAAATGCAAACTTTTATTTTGAAAATTAAATTTTACAAAAATTATCTTTTACAAGAACTTTAAGATATTCATAAAATCACAAAATTAAAATTGTTTCTCTTTTACAATTTAATAGCTAATTAGAAATAGAAATTTCGACATTCTATCACTAAAAAAATGAAAGCAGATTTTCAAAGTTATAATGGTGAATCAGCAATTGTTCACATCATTTATTTCATAAACAAACTTTGTATACCATAATGGTAACACAAAATTTTCTCTTTGGTCATGTCAACAATAATATAATTTTCTACACATTTATTGAATATTTCATTGATACAAATAACAGATCATGTTAAAGCATGGCAGTGTGAATTATAACACACAAATATTAGTGTCTTTTCCATAAAAACATATTTTTGTAAAATTTTCACGGGTTATTATATTACACAACAATAATTTCACATGAAATATGTAGTTACATTATATTATTTTCATAGTAATTACATTCATTATACAAAAACATTTATAAACATTATACAAAAACAATATTTGCACGTTTAGGGGAATATCAAAACTATAAAAGAAAAGTTTATACATCATTTTTCTTCAGCAATTTTCAGTTTTTTAAGTCTTTGGAATCGTATATTTGGCCTATGTGCGTAGATACTGGAATATAATTTTAAGGTATTATGTTTTTCATACTTCTCTAAACTTCAGATTAAGTGCTTAAAATACATTAAAAGTGTTATAATTTTTTAATTTATATTTTGTTTGGTAAATTACCTTAATTTTTCATTTTATTTATTTTTTAAGATTTCAAAAATCAATAAAATCGAATACTTTTAAAATTTATTGAATATGTATGTATTTCTTTCATTGGATATCACACATATTTATGATAGCAATATCAAAAAGGAATGTGTGTGTGAAACTGAGAAAAAAATATGCCAACATAACTTGCTCCTACGTTGGTTACTCAATCGATATAAATATTATAATGATAAAATTAATTTTAATGACAATACAGTCATTAATAAATATTTTTTTAAATATTCATTCAAATGTTTTATAGAAACAACTGAAAATGAAAGCTGTAATTGTTCTTTTGTTTTCCGTCGTCAATAAATCTCGGTATACAAGAACAGTGTAGTTGAAAAATAAAATACTCGTAGTGGTAAATTAAAATTGCGAAATTGCTATCAACTCCGTTTTATATCCTAGAATATTTAAAACTTTTCAAGCTACTTTTACTTTCCTAATTATTTTGACGATCATTTTATATTTAGAATTTTTTTCAGATAAAAAGATATGAGGTTAAGTAAACAGGAGTTGTTCAAAACACTTCATGGGACTTTTTGTGTATCTATCAGAAATAAATTTTTCAGTCGTCGGAAGAACGACCACTATTTGAGAGAGTGATATTTTTTGCGTTTTTATCATTTTGAAATTTAAGTTTTAGATATTGTTGAGAAAGTAATCATTGGTTTTAATAACAACAAAGGTTAAAAAAATTTCATATTTAAATTCCCAAATTTGGATTTAATATTTAATTTTATAACTTAAAAATTTAAATCTATAGTATTTTGTGCGTTTCTATCTTATTCAAAAAATATTTAATAAAAACTATATAAAATTGAGTATGTACTAACTTATTTTTAAATTGTGTAAATGTTAAAATTAAATAATTCAGTGCTTTAAATATTTTATAAATATATATGATAATTCTAAATAAATCATAAGCACTATATAAATTTCGAAAGGAAATATATACATTAGTATAGAGTATATATGTACAATAGGTATCATTCTCCTACCGAAAAGTAATGAGTTCGAATCCCAAAATATCCAATGACCCGTCCTGTTCACTAAAGGCGACTAAAAATGTCATAAAATATGTCGGGTCGTAATATCTTCTATGTTCCCATTCCAATTTAATACCTCTGGGGATGGTTGGAGCATGGCTATGGGTCTTCTCAGGCTTCTATCTTTAAATTGAAATATCTTGATAGGTACTGCCATCTATGAGCCAAATTCGTACTTTAACCTTCGTATGGGGGTGCTCTATTCGAAATACGCTCTTTTCTGACTTCATTCCGCCCAGTCAGTGATGGGTGGGGTTGGCCAAGTGTCATTAGTTACAAAAATTAAATAAAAATGTAGTCCCGTTGAAAGTTTTGGTAATAGAAAATGTTTTTTTCAGAATTTTTTTAAACATCAATCACTTTCGTTTCCCTTGATAACTATAACATTAATTTTTAAAATTTGAAAATATAATATTCATAAGAGTTATAGCCAAGCAGTATCTTAAGAATTATTTTAAAAGACGGTACATTAGAAAAGTACACAAATTCATGAAGTGTAAAGTATCATTTCGGTGGGTAATATTTTATGACAGTGTTTATATAGTGATGGATAAAATAGTCCAATAAGCTGACAGGGGCAGAATATATATTTCCTAGATACAATTTACAGTGGACTCAGATGTTTCAGCAACTATAGCTTCTACTATATTAGAACAAAAAAATTCACTCAATATCCTGAATTAGCACGCACATTTAATATCAAAAACCAACTACATAAAACTAACATTCAAGATCTAAGACAAGAGAAGTGTATGAATTTACACAAAAATTAATCCGCGTGAATATACATACTACGTAATCAATGTTTACATAATAATCATTGACAATTTTTTGCGTGACTGCGTTTATTAAAAGAATGCTTTCACCAAGGGAAAATAATCACGAGATTTTGGCTAAGCTCCAACTTCTGACGAGTGTGGTTACAGAACATTGAAATAGGTGTGGCCAATCTTGGTTTTATTTTTACACATCAATGAATCAGTTGATCAGTATCTGCAATTTAGATATTTAAGACCTCATTAGTTTTGAGTTCTCGAATCTTTCTAAGACTGAAGATAATATATATGCAAAAACATTTAATGTTATTTGCAAAATTTTATTCATTGATTGTTGTCCTTTGTTTATTCAGATAGATCTTCAAATCCATCTGAGTCTCTAATTTAAATCGGAATTATCGTCAGCAAATGTTTCCAATAGTTAATTTATATTTCCTTAATTAAATTTGCTTCTCTAAAGCTGTTGGTTTGGCTGAAATCAGAATTGGTTTCTATAATCCCACAGAGTTATAAATTACTTTTATTTCAATCTAGATAATGATAAGAATATTAATTACAAAATTTGTATTTAATATGCTATGTTCTTTTTTAATCGCACAGTTTCACTCCAGCTCATTATTTTCAAATATGTATTGTTTAATAAAAGTTTTGTTTGTATACTTATAATTTAGAAACTTTTAGTTCTTACTTTTAAGTACATTTTTCACTGGAGTTTTGCAAACAGGGTGGACAAAATTAAATTCCTTTATGATAAAAAGTTTAATCCAAAGAAAGTTTGTGTTTTTTAACTTGTACCAAATTATTTGTGAACACGACCACTAAATTATGTTAAAATTTTTTACTGAATTTGAAAAAGACACAGCCCCTAATATGTGGTTTATCTTGAAAGGTTCTTATTTTTCAACGACAGAAAACATAATTTTGTTAAATAAATTGACAGGAGATAATAGAAGACAATACATTAAATATTTAACCCAAATATAACTCTTTAGAAATTCTTCGTTCTGATTAAAATAAATGTATTATGATCTGTCTGTGGACACAACGTTTACTCACTGATTACTTGAGAAAGAAATAAAATTGAATCATTTTGGCTTCTCACATTTTTCAGAAAATACCCCCAAATACAAGAGTAATGAAAAAACCTAGAGGAAAACTCTGATATGTCCACATAAAAAACAAATTTTGAAACAAAATATAACAAAAAATGTAGCATAACATCACAAAGCAGTATTTAAGCTACAAAAGAGAAAAACCGATTTTACGAAAACAATATTTTATAGAAAAGAAAACACAGCTGTTAAAAATATTTAATAGATACTATTTCCACAAAAAAATTAATATATGAAATTTAAGATAATAGTTACTCCATTTAATATAAAACTAAATAATAATATTTATTATTTAGTTATAAGTTAAGTTATTTAATATTAAGTGTCTTGATTTTATATTCTTATCTTCAATTTGTATAATATATCTAACTAGCCTAAAAATAAAAAGAAATCGCAAAATTTCATGACTTTATTTAGATCTAGATTTTATTAAAATTAGGTTATTTGTTATGAAATTTCATCTTTCTTTTATTTATATTAAAATTGCTTTATTATAAAACGCATTTTAGTAGCAATTTTACAAATTATTTGATATTTTTATAAAATTTTTGGAATAATTTTTCTGTCATGTCACCATTACGAAAAATAATATCACTTTTAAAATATAAAGTGCATAATTTAGTAAAAATATGAATTATTAATCAAATGCATAAAATGTATATTGAGTAAACGATTAACTATATGTGTATACTTTTAATGAAATTCCTAGTTATTTTTGTTTAAGCAAAATCCTTAGTATCTTATTTGTATTACAACATTCAGTTTATTTAATGCCTTCATATTGTATTTTAATATATGGTGTAAAGAATTTCTTCGGCCGCGGTGACCTGGTTGGTTAGGGCGTCGTTCTCGTTACCATAAGGTGGTGAGTTCGAATCCCAGCTTTAGACGAAGATCCGTCGTGTTTACTAATGGCGACTGGGGAACGTAAAATATGTCGGGTCGCAATGTTCTCCATGTTACCATTACAAATGAATACCTCTGGGGGTGGCTGGAGCCAGGTTTGGGGTCTTCACTGGTTTCAATCTCTAAATCGAAAGATTCAGATGGTGCTGCCATCTATGAACCAAAAGTCGTACTTCCACCTTCGTTTGAGGGAGCTCTGTTCAAAAACGGAAGATGCTCTCTCTCTCTGACTTCATTCGTCTAGTATCTGACGGGCGGGCTTGGCGTTGCCAAGTGTCACCAGAAACAACAAGAATTATTTATATTCGATTTCATATAATTATGGATTTATTGCACTTCCTTGAACAGAGAAGTAGAATATTTTTTAAAACTCAAATATTTCTGCTTATAAAGCAATTTTAATATAGAAACGTAATTAAAGTACGTTTGGAAAAATAAATCAATCATATTTCCTATGCCAATAAGATTTTTATCCGTGCTACATTGGGCACACGTGTCTCATATACTGGATATTATTATTCTGTGCTGTCATTCAAACCAAAAAAAGATAATGAAAATTAGAGAAAATAAATTACGATATCAAAAATTATGGAATTTTTATCCATATGTGTTTGTCTACAATTAAAGAAGTATCACTTTTATTACATCGTTAGTTCAGATGAGTCATTGTTTAAGTTTGGTATGTTTTTAATCTTGAAAATGTCTAGAAAAATGGCCTTTCTGCTGTAGACAAGATTTCATTTCTCTAAAAACCACCAAAACTGCCAAAACAAAGGGAATTTTTGAAAAAATATAATTATATTATTAAAAAGTTTAAGAAAATTTTTGGAACATTCATTATTTTGAATTTTAAATGCATTTGAATTAACAATTGCCTCTTTACTGAAGTTAATTGGATTCCATTCCATTGCATTAATTAGGCAAAAACATGTGACTTATGATATACACTAGTGGGTGATTGTTATGCAGTTTTTCAATAATAACCTAAGTCTAATCTACAACTCTAGGCAAGGTTATGCGTAAAGACTAATCTTCCATTGTTGGTTTGTTGTATGTTATTGATGAAAATGGTGTCAGCACCAGTATCGACCATGTCACAGGACCATGATTCAAAATCATTGAATCCAATTAAAGTTTAGGACGTGTATCCATGCATGTCTAGTTGCCCATTGTGTAACGCTGACGAATGGATCTACTTTGTCAAAGAACAGTCATTTATTGTCCCAAAGAAATTAGATTGAAACCTAACCTAATTAATTAGAACGGTTGTAAACATTGGTGAAAATAGTGTTAGCATAAGTATTGACCACGTCACCATAATTCAAAATTACTGAATCCAATTAAAGTGTAGGACGTATATCCGACCATGTCTAGTTGTCCATTGTTCAGAGCTTTGAGATGGATTTACTTTGTCAATCAACAGTTTTTTTTTTTTTTTTTGCCCCAGAGAAATTAGATTGGAACCTAATGAATTGTAACGGAAATAATTCAGATTAAAATTGAAATCAGAACCACTCCAAACATCCATCTCAAGTTAGCAATCAGACCCTAAAT
>JAPDSC010133554.1:2345-15837 GCA_026290005.1 Latrodectus geometricus
CTGTCGCCTCAATGGCTACATCAGTATGGATTGATCAATATGGATAGATGTTTCTAAACAGTTTCTAAATTTTAAAAAAGTTACAAATTAAAATATTCTTGTAAAATTAGTTTAAATAAATATTAGAATTAAGAATCTCCATCCTTATGAATTTCTATGGATTTTAGAATTCATATTTCTAGTACATTAATATAATATTGTTCAAACTAACTTTTAGCTACCATGAACAATTAAAAGATTTACCATTTGGATTGCTCAATTATTTTACAATACTTTGTGTAATATATTAATAATTTCATATGAAATTCTTTATTATTTTTAGTTTTGTACTGATTTATATTGAACTATTAGGTTATATTACATTAATATGCATTATTAATGTAATATAACAAATTTAAAGTATGAAATAACTAACAAAAATGTGTAAACAGTTATTAATATATTTAAAATAACCAACAAAATATTTGCCATTTTTGAATCCATTAACTAAAGAAACGTATTAAGAATATTCATTATGCTTTTGGCAGAAATATCAGAAATTTATCAAATAATTTGGAGACTATACTGTGCGTGTGTGTTTGATAGTTATATCTCTGGAATATTTCATAAAAAAAAAAACTTTCTACGATGGCGACATTTTTTGGTATATTATTTGATTAGCTATTATTTGATTATTTGATTTTAATACATTTTCAGATGTATTTTTAAAAGAAATTTTATATAGTTTTGAGTAAATATTTGCAGTTTGTAATAAAGAGAATTTTTTTTGCTCTTTTAACAAACCTCTTATTCTCTGACTAGTATTTAATGTATATGATTTAGCTTAGTTTTAAAATTAACATGTCATAGCAAAAGATTATTATGATCTTATTCCCAAATAAATACTGGAAAGTATATCTTTCTTAACTAATTTTCTTTTAATAAATATTACATAAAAATCAAACTTAATTTCAGTTATAACTTTACACCAAACAATAAATTCATCACTTTAGCATATTTAGCTATTTTTTATTTAGAAACAATTCCAGTTTGTACGTGTATTTGACTCCATTTTAGCCATGGACATAATTTTTAAAAAAATTAATATAAATTTAATGATGTGTTAAACATATCACAATATTAATAAATTGGATTAAAAAAAAATGTACATTTGTTTTTAAAGTACAGTGAATAACATTCAATAGAAATCGGTTGAGTTTTGAAATAATAATCCCAAATTTCTTAAGTTTTATATCGTGCCTATTGAGATAATTTTATATTTTAAATGCGAGACACCAAACTTTAAATATTTAATAAAAACGTCAACGCTTTAGCCACATAGTTCTCAAGCAATCACAGATACGGAAGATACCCGCTCAGATGTATTGCTCATGCGTGAGATCTTCCTGCCGTCGCTTCAGTATGTGGTACTTTTCAACATGTCTCTCGCGGGCAGCAACGCGGCCGGGAGCGATAGGTGCGCGTTGGAGGATGCTGACTCAATGTGCGGCCTGAATAACACTTTTTAATCGACACTTTGACTTAGGTAGCGTGCATAGAATATTTTGCTAACAGTAGTACTTATTAATCTTATTATTACATGGTATTGGTTCGGGTTCGGTTCAAACCCTTGTTTATAATAATACATATAAAAATTCGTCATAAATTAGAAAAAAAAAAATCAGCAATTCCTTTTAATTTTTTTTCAATACGTCAGCCAATTCTCGTTATCAGAAATCATCTTTAGTTCCGGAACGCATATATGTCCAAAAAGGAAGTACCGGAACGACGTTCCGGAGCGTTCCGGCTCGACAACACCACCGCTTGGGGCACACCCTGAAACCATAGGAATTCTGGGAAGTGCTTACTGCATATGAAGAAAGTAAATTTAATGACGTTATGTTTTTTAAGTTGTTGTTGATGTTATGTTGTCATGTCCATCAAAATTGTTATGTTTTTTAAGCTGATTACGGTTGTTAATAATGATTTTAATTGCATAATTATATTTTGGTCATAATTTTTATTTGAACATAAAATATTGAATGTCTTGAATTATTGATTAAAACTTTTTTACAATGAAATTTTTCTATTCAAACAAGGAATCAAAAACTACTCTGAATAATTTATTTTAAATTAAATCTATAAATTTGTGTAAAAATGGAGTACATTATTCGTGCACAACTAGTATAAACTATTTTTACGTCTTTATCAGGAAAGCCTAAATTCATTGTAATTTTTCTTGAAAATGTATAATTTCCTATTTCTTCGATACAATTATTAAATATTAAAATTTAACTTCTTTATTTAATATTGCTTAACAGTATTTTCATACTTATTTTATTCTAATTAAATTTCAAAAACTGTATAAAGATAATTTAATGAGTTCAAATTATAACAGAAATTAAAAATTATTTATTGTATAAAAATCTATGTATTTACTGGTAAAAATTAATTGTAAAAATTACTTTAAAGTAGTCTTTGTTGAAAGAGCCTAAATTCATTATAATACTTTTTTGTGAAAATGTATTTTTTCCTATCTGCTTAGTATTTTATTATTATTAAGCATTAAAATATATTTTCGTTATTTAATATAGCTAATTTTTTTAGTACCTAATGATTTATATTTAAAAAAAATGCCATATCCAGATATATTTGTTTAAAATTCTGATACAACTGTAAAATTTCAAATACTTTTTAGAAATAATTCAATAAGTTAAAATTATAAAAATAAATTATTAACAAAGAATTACTAAATAATAAAATTGTAAATATTAATGTTTTAAAACTATGCTTATCGAAGTTAATTTATGTGCTGGTTATTGTGGAATAATTGTGAATGCAAATTGTATCTATTTTTGTTTTTGACTTCTTAATGAGTTTTGTGCTAATTTTTTTATTACGTTATTTTTGTTTATTGTTTATGTTTACTCTCCCTATCTGCGACCGCGCCCCTTTTCAGAGTAACCCTTCTTTTAGGTTTCGTCCAGATGCACCTAGCTTGAATGATCCAGTAGCTCCCTTTCTTTTTGTTTGAACCAAGGACCCTCTAACAACAGCACTCTTCAATACTTCTTAATGAAAGGAGTCAGACGATCCAAATCAACTTTGTGGTGAGAGCCGATGTGTTTTTTGATAGTCTGCAGCGAGGATCCCCCGTGCTCCTTCAAACTAGTGATGGCTTCGGTCACCATTTCAGAAACTTTGGGGTAAGAAGGCATGGTTTTAGGCTTCTTAGATGCTGCTTTTGCCTTTTTCTTCGGTGTGACAGCAGCTGGGGTAGCTGAAACGGCAGCAGTTTCTTCAAACATTTTAGCTCGACTAAAATCGAAATGGCAAATAGTTCGAATGTATTTCTATAAATCGAGGGATGCCGGATAGACCCCGCCCGCTCCCTGGAAATATTGCGGTCTTTCGCCCACAAGTCGATGCTATGGATATAAATACTACTGACTTGCATATGGATATTCTTACAGGATTATTTACCAACAGTGATCAGTGTTCTAATTCCCCCGTTACGTGTGTTTTACCTACTAGTGCTTATGTGCTTGCCAGTGATGTTAACGCAAAGGTTAACCTTGTGAAAACAGGCCCTTCTCAGGGCCAGCAATTAAATTGTGGAACCAGTGCTCTTGAGTGCATCGAATCAGATAACCTGGTTCAATCGATAAAATGTTTTGTACTGAAGCTTGATGAATACTTAGGAAATGATTATAGTGCTCCTATTACAAAAACCGAAAGGAGCAACTACTTATGCGAGCTGACCAAAACTAGTGAGCTACTGGAAATACTCATATCTACTCAAAAAAGGCTCATGTTAAATCTAGAGTCTACTGATACAAATTATTCTAATAACCCTGTTTGGATCTACAACAATGGAATATATCAACAAATATTCATCTACAGCCAAAGGTTAAGGGGTAAGTACTCCCAGTTGGGATATCGCCTTATCTCAAAAAATGCCTTATGCCCTTAAGTAAATAATGATTCTGTAAATGACAATAGACCTAGCAAACCTAATGCCTCTAAATTATCTGTTAAAACTAAACAAATTTATAAGAAAGCTTACAAAAATAAGCAAAAGCTTTAAAAAAATTACAGTCTTATTCTTCTGAATCTGACAATGAGTGTATTAATTCTGCTAATTATGTGATGGAAACTGTTGTATCTGATAATGTAAAAACTGTACTACTAATGAAATACTAACAAGTTTAATTTTATTGATAATGTACCTGTTATAAATCAAACTATTTGTAGTGATGTTAATAATCTTCAGTGTAATTTGACTAGTATTTCTAAGGATATTTTAGTTATTGACAACATGAATGTAGACATCAATATGCCTAGTACTAGCAGTAATGTCCAAAAAGTGACTAGCACGCCCAGTAAGTGGAGTACGCAATCGCACACTGACGAAGAAGGCTTTTTCAAGCCTCGTAAGTCTGCGCACATCAGGCAACTAGCCTCCCCCATTCCTACCAATGTAAATAATAAATATAATGCTCTTCAGCAAAACATTATTAGCAATCCCGCTGCACCTAATGATAACAATGTGGTTGACTCCACTGATTCAAAAAATACCCCCCCCCCCCATTCTTGTTAGGTTTGAAAACAATTTTAACAAATTAATTCAGAACCTAAAATTAAATTTCGATAAAAAATATTAATGCTAAACTTAGTGGGGAATATCTTAAGGTTTTCCCCTCATCGCCTGAAGCTCACCGACTAGTGACACATAATATCTAACTAACAACGGAATTGAATATCTAATCCTCAGACAAACAATTGATAAGCCTATTAATGCAGTGATAAAAGGCATTCCCCATCAACACCCACTAACCTTATAAAATCAGAACTTGAATTAAGAGGGCTTGATGTAATTAGTGTCGTGGTCATGAGAAGGCAAAGGAAATTTGAACCCCTCTCATGTTTCCTAGTAACGCTAATATCAAACTCAGACTCTCCAAAAATCTTCGAATTGACAGAACTGTTACACCTTATAGTAAAAACCGAAAAATATATAAACGAAAAACCCGTACAATGTCTTAATTGCCAGTCATTCGGCTACAACTCTGCATCTATTTTCTTAAAACCCAAATGTGTAAAAGGTGCTGAACAGCATATGAGTAGGGAATACCCCCATCAAAAAATTGACACCCCCAAGTACTGCAACTGCGGGCAAAGTCATACAAATTCTTATGGTGGCTGTCCAGCAAACCCGGCAAATAAAGTTGAAAAACAAACTATTAGAAGCAACCCAGCTCTCAATGCAAGCTATGCCAAGCCGGATATCTCTTATGCCAAAATGCAGCACCCCCACAACCCCATGGAACACCCTCAAGCACTCCCACTGAAAACTTTGAAAACTTTCACGACATCATGAAACTATTAAGAGAAATTCGTATTATCTTTAAGGCTTTTCCCACCTTATTTAAGGCAGTGCCATTTATGAAAAGAGCACAGCATCCTACTTAATTAGATGCACATTTTATTTAAAACGTTGACGATACTTCTAATGATAATTTAAAATGTTGCCAAAATAAAATTGATGTACTGTTAAGCGAATAATATCAAAAAAAAAAAAAAAAAATTGAACTTAAATCCTTTATTACAACTAATAATCCTGACATTATCCTCCTTCAGGAAACACATTTGGCTAGACACATTAAATTCTCTATACCCAATTAAGATATTTACAGGAACGATCGAGCGTCCGGTGAAGTTAGAGGCGGCACGGCAATCATCATTAGAAGTAAACGCAACCACTCCCAAGTACTCATCCCCAGACTAAATATTATCGAAGAGACCATTATTAAACTACACATGCCTAATAACACCGACATTGCAAATGCTTCAATTTACATTTCCACCCCCCACTGGCACTCATCTAGTTCCTATGGATCTAGAAATATTGGTTGCTATTAATTATGAATTAATATTAGCAAGTGACTTGAACGCTAAGCATAGAAACTGGAACTGCACTTACGATAACTATATTGGTAAACAAATCAATAATTGCAAAAAAAAAAAAAAAAAAAAATGGTGAGAAGTAAGGCCGTATACCGGTGTAAGAAACATCCTCTAAGGAATATTTATGGACAAAATAAATAAATATAAATTTCAATCTACTTGCATACAGAATTTGCCACGAAATAAAATGACAGGACAATCCTTCCTTCAGTGTTCGGCTTAATTTTCCGCCAAATTTTGTAACAATAAAATGGAGTAGAGGTGGCCGTTATGTAAAGGATCCTGTTATTTAAGAACCATTATCAAGAAATAATTGTTTAATATGCATTTTTGTGCATCAAAAAACTTAAATTATAGTACCGTAAACAAACAGAACACTATTCAATCGCTTTTATTTTACCTAAAGCTAGAAAAACCTAGAAGATATGCATCAAATAATAGAATATAAAAGTGAAAATTTAACTGAATAAAACTAAAATAAGTAAAAAAAGTGAATAAAATTAAAATAATAAAAAAATATCAAGTGTAACTAGATCAAGACACGTGGACATTTCTTGAAACATCTTTTATCTTATAAGTGAAACATTGAAAACGTTTTACCATGCATAATTATTTATGTCAATATATCTAGCATATTCTCCTGAAAAAAATTCATCTAAAGTCTGGTAAAAAAAAAAAAAAAAAAAGAGAGAGAGAGAGAGAGAGAGAAGAACATTATCTTAATTGCCTAATTTCTCAAGAACGGTTCTTACAAATCCTTTAAATAACAACTATCTTTAATTAGGGGGACGAACGCAGTTACTTTTTGTACCTGGTTAGTAGTGTATACACAGTTACTGTTAAAGTAAAGAGTATTTTTTTTTATTTCCAATGGTCAAGGTTACAAAAGACCACTCACCACAAAAGAAGTAAAGAACAAAAATTAAATAAATATGGCAAGAAAAGTCTATGAATCTAATAAGTCTCTCGCACGCCAGTATTGGTCATACAAAGAGATGTCCTTCAGGGCCGGGCAAGAAAGAAGGTGGACCATATCCATCTTCGCTTGGAGATCACAGAGCGTACAGAGCGGGGATTGGGCAATATTAATTCGATGCAGATGTTTAATAAGGCAGTCATGGTCAGTAGTCAGCCGACACTCAGCAACTGCCATACGTCTTGGGCACATCGGAAGATCCTTAAGTTTGTTCCACCAGATCTTACTGGAACTTCTCTCTGCTTATTGATTTAAAATAATGTCGTTCATCTTTTTCTTTATTAAGCGCTTGGCAGTGATGAAAGGGAGAGCTTCCCTCGATGTCTGCAGGATAGAAGCTCCTTGCTTAGCAAGATGGTCTGCCAGCTCATTGCCAACTATATCACAGTGTCCTGGAATCCACTGCAAAATAATTTCTTTAGAATGACCAGGCAGACCTTGTAGGAGCTCTTTGCACTCATGGAGGTTGGAGGAGGCAGGAGTGGTGTCCGAGTAAATAGCAAAAATTGCCACTTTTGAGTCGCAGAAAATAACAGCTCTAACTGAACTATTCAGATGACATTGCAACTGCAACAAAGATACACGAATGGCAGCGACTTCGCGATCAAAGACGGTGGTGTGTTTTCCAGTTGAGAAATAAAACGAGCAAATATAGCTATACAACCCTCCTCCTGCGTTGTCTCCGTCCTGCAAAAGGCTACCATCTGTGTGTATATGCAACCAATCGGTACCAGGATATAGGGTGCTTATCGTCTCCAGAGCAAGCATTCTTAAAATCGAGGTGTCTTGTTCTTTCTTAGAGACCGCCTGAGTGAGTTCTGTGCGAATGTGGAATACCTTTTCAATAGTTGGATCCAAAGGAAGGCATAGGGGCTCAGGGTCGAAATTAATTTCAAGTTGTTCCTTTAATTCCAGAACACCCTGTACAAAACCACGTTGGGTCTTTAAACATCTTCTTGCGTCCAGAGAGAGTTCACTTAAAAGAGAAAGGCAATCAGATAATCGCATAAGTTTTTCCCATAATAACAGGGCATTCTCTTGAAAAATATTTTTTAAAGGTTTGTTCTTGGTTATGTTGAGCATTGCGTCAATCGGTGTAGTTCTTACGGGCCCTGTAATGATTCATAGTGGCTGATTTTGGGTCTTATCAAGTAGATCGGTAACAGAGTTAGATGCAGTAATCAGAGGCTCACAACAGTAGGTTATAACAGGCAAGATGAAAAGCTCATAAATTAAATTTAAGGTATGGCCAGAACAGCCCTATCTAGAGCCTGCCAGTCGTTTTAATAGTGTCATTCTATTTGAGGCACTATTTAGAATGTTTTTAGTATGGGCTCTCCACGTTAATTTTCGATCAAAGGTGACACCAAAGTAGTTGAAACTGTCAACATTTGGGATGGTATGACCTTGATATGATAGATCAATCTGTACGTGTTGGTGTGTCCGTGAGAAAGTAACTGAGACTGTTTTGTCCAAATTGACCCTCATATTATTTTCATCGCACCAAAGTCCCAAGATCTCTAAAGCTAAATTCAAGCCATGACTAATCTTTTGAGCAGCTTGTTTTTGGGGGATTCCGTCCAAATTACAAGATCGTCAGCACAGAGGAGGTATTTAGCCCCAGGAATCATTTTTAATTGGTGAACAAGATCATTAACGTATATATTGAAGAGGGTACAACTAATTACTGAACCATGAGGTAATCCAGTTCTTAGGACACCACATTCTCCAAATGTGGTGTCCTAAGAAATGGAACTGGAAAGTAAAGAGTATTTTACCGATTACATTTTGTTCTTGTTACATTTTGTAATGTGTGACTATCGATTGGATTAAAAAATAATTAATTAAAAATATCTATTTAAATCTATGATATTTTATTTAATTCCATAAAATGAATTTATAATTAACGTTAATTTAAATCATCATTATTATATATTCAAATAAAAGCATTGACCTAAATTTTAATAAAAAGAACGTATGCAAATAATTCTTTTTATTAATGCTACATTACATTAATATTGCAATTTTGTCTTTTCTAATACTGCTTTAATTTTTTGTATGAAGCAGAGAAATATAAGTTATTTCCTCTGGAAAAATTTTTATGTGAAAAATTTCGAACTTAGAAATTTTCATAAACGTCTTTTATTCTATATAAAAATTCATGTTTTGTTATTTATATTTACTTTCAGAATTTATATTTGTATCTGTTTAACGTAAATTTTCAATTTACTCAATAGTAATTTTCAAAGATTTCCAATGTACATTAAAATATATAATAAAGATATTTTTCTACCTAATAAGCTTAATTTTTTGTTTGAATTAAGTAAAATTCTTTATTTAGTAAAATTTTATAATTAAATGGTAAATAGTTTCTGAAGAATTGTATTGTGGGAGGATTAATGAATTACAAAAAGGTTTTTTTAAAAATTTGTTTAAAAAATACAGCAATTAGTTTTTTTTTAAAAAAATAAAATTCAACTTTTTAAATTTCTTATAATTTTTGTTATTAAACATTAGCGGAATAATAATCATATTATAAAATAAATAAGCAAACAAATACACATAATAATAAAAATAATGAAGGAAGTATATAAGGGCATTTTTTTAACGTTTTATTTTTAACGTAAGAAATATGAAAACCGAAATAAAATGCACTAGTATTTAATGCAGTTTAAATAATCATGTTCATTCTACGTCAATATATTTTTAAAGTTTAATAATAATTCATTATATGAAATTTCATTCAACACCTCAATGTAAATTACTTTCATATAGAATGAACATATTTACTTAAGATTCATTAATTATTAAAAAATACAAAGCAATTTTGCTTCCAAAACTCTTTACTCCATAATTTTATTCTAATGCAAAATGTTGTGGAATAAAACAATGGATGAATTAAAAAAATACTCATATTTACATAAGACCATAGTAAAAAAATTAGTGAAACAAAAGTTATAACAATAATTTGCATAATATACAATCTTATTTCTCTTAGAATAATTAAAATAGATATTTTTTAATTGAAAAAAAATATATTTTAAGCGAAAAAGATCACAATTTATTTTCCTAGTCATAGATACCTTTACAAGATATAAAAATGGATTATTTACGTAGACAATTTTCATTCATTCCTTCTCAAAATGTTTTTTTCATTCTCAGAATAACAATTTACAAAATTATATAACTGCCTATTTTTAATGAGAAGAAATATTTTTGAAAAGAAAAATTGAAGTTATATTTGTTAATGAAAAGAATTTTAATTATTTTAAAAGTATTATGACATTATCTTTAAGACTGAAATATAGTAAAAAAAATCCATTCGTTTTTTCTGTTCAAGTTAATAGATTCATTTCAGAGACAAAAACCAGATTATGAAAATTTAATAAAAAATATAGGGATACTGAAATCTTAAAAGTATAATAATAAGAAAAATGAAACCTATTAAAAATTGTTAAATACATAATAGTAATGTCAGGATTTTATTACCTTTAGAAAAACATGATATATTTTTAAAAAAAATAATAAACACTGAACAAATGTGCCAAGAATATTGATTTTCCCAACTCATTTATTTTATTAATCAAAATGAAAAGAATGAAAATGATTATTTTATCTAAGCATTTATTTTTATTTGTAATAGAAATTCATAACATTCCCTCAGTCCTCCTCTCTAACTCAAAGTGATCTTCCAATTCCAGAGAATCACTCATCTATTTTCGAGTTAAGCCAACAGTCATTTCCCTTCTGCTACCCCTCCTCATTCCCATAGGAAGCGCGATTACCTAAATACTACCTCATCTCTTGATACCTCCAGTTGAGAAACTATAAGTTGAGATTGTGGACTTAAGAACTTTACTTAAGGCGGTAAGTACTTATTTCTTTAAATTTTTATTTGCTTTGAAAAAGACTAAACACAGTTATCTTTGTTTATTTGAATTTTCGAAATTCGAGAATTCCAATAAGGCTGTTTTAAATTTGTTTCTTCAAAACGTACTCGATGGTTTATTCACTATGACAGCCATGCACAACGACACACCCTTTATAGACTGTGAATATCACGTACCTAAATACATAACGAATTCTCTATTAGACTATGATGATACTCTGCAGCTCTAGCTATACAATTAGCTTCAGAAGTCGGAGTTTCAACTTTCACAATATTTTTATGTCCTACATCAGGATATGCTTCTATTCCTAAGCTGCCTTCACAATTAAAATCTGAACTTATAAATGCTATTTCCAACAAGAATGACATAGAACAGCGATTCTTAACCTGTGGGGCACGACTCCCTAGGGCAAAGGTGGCCAAACTTTTCGGATCCGGGGTCTACTCTACTTTTAAAAAATCGAAGGTGGTCTACCAATGGCAGAGCTAAATTAACGTAGATATTTATTTTCGGTAACAAAAAATATGGCATATTATGTAATTTTTCAAAAAAAAACTTAATATTAATATTTACAAAATAAAAATTTACTGACGAAAATAATCAAAGTATTCATACATCAAAAACTGACCATCCTATTCACTTCGTTTTGTTGAAATTTAGCACTGTATATCTGCGACAAGTTTATCGTATTGTGGATGGTACGAGCTTATTGCAATGCATAAACACGAAATTAAATGTTCATCTGTTAAATGCGACCAATGTTTGTTTTTTCATGTTCATGGTTGAAAAAGCAGATTCACAAAGATACCTCGATCCAAAGTATGTTTTCAAATACAAAATCAATTTGTAAATATTTGGAAACGTTTTCTCAGAAATTAATTTCCAAAAATCAGTATCGCTAAATATGCTCTGGATTTAAGAAATATATCGCATCTTAATTTAATAATTTCTTCCTCGACCGTGACTGATGTGATATCTATTAAATGTCCTATTTTTTCAGATACTCCATCTATGTTGACATTTTCATTAAATGGAAATATCATAAAGTTGAGTATTTCTTTCAACCTAATTAAATCAGCGAATCTTCTTTCAAATTCTTCAAACAAAACAAGTAAGTATTAAGCGAAATCTTCGAAGACTCGGTTTGGATTATGGATGCACTCTTCCTCCATGTTTTTGAAGTTTCTCAATTCATGTTTTCTTAATTGAGATGCATACCTTTCTATAGTCTTTTTAAATGTTTTAATCGCGTCATCATGTCCATTTTAGGTTTTAAATTGTAAGAATTTAATCATAAATCTTTAAATCGTAAATCTTTGCACAGTTTGTTTTGGTTTTGAAGCGTAGACTGTAGTGATTCTATGTCATAAATTAAATTGTTAATATTTGAGGTCATTATCAGGATGGTCACGTGGACTACCTAAAATGTCTTCGCGGTCTACCAGTCGACTGCGGTCGATATCATGGCCACCCCTGCCCTAGGGAGTAGCGAGAATATACAAAAGAAAATATTATTTAAAAAAATTTATTAACTGACTGAAAGGAAAGTACACATATACATAGAAAACAAAATACATTTGACATATTTAATAACAAAGTAAAACATCTTACTTAATCAAAATATAATAAATCAAAAATAAATTTAATAATTATTAGAGACTTCCTTGGGCCTGCCTTGCAGAGCAAAGTTTTTCAAAGGAAGGTATAATATTAGAAATTGCCATTCTCAGTTCTGTTTCTAGATTTAGCCGCGATCTATATACGAATTATGCACTCTATTAAAAAATTTTGTCAATACAGTTAGTTTGAGCCCCTAGAATTCATCCATTCAGGGATTACAGGCAATGAAATCGTTGACTCGTTGGCCAAAGCAACAATTAAGAGTCGATATGCTTTAAGATCCATTTCTCCTGAGGATCTGGAACAACACATCAGGAAACTTTTCCTAAAGGAAAGACTTGATAATTGGAAAAATAGCAAATATGACGAGGCATTCTCACATCTATTAAAAAAAAAAAAAAAAAAAACCATAGGCTACCAACGAAATCTCGATTAGAAGATGTATGGCTGGCCAGAGCTAGAACAAGATCCTTCCCTACCAATTCGGTTTTATTTAGATTTAATCTCTGCTATACGAACCGCTATGGATCTGAAAAATCAATCTTGAAACCATGGAGGAAGTTACTCCATGCTTGAAACAGTTTCTTTCAGAGGGAGTACGTGTTTACTACAAAGTAATCAGCATGTTACAAAATAATCAGTATAGGAAATGTCATCAGTCAATACGTGCTTATTACTTTGCAACAACTAATTACTTTGTAATAAGCATGTACTCGATCAGTCATAGGCTCTTCTGTACTTGAAAAATACCCGGGCCCGTACTAACTTTCTTACAGGAAGAAACAAAAATTTGAAAAAACAGTACCGACAACAGATTGTCACATTAAAATACCGACTACAAAATGCTGATCACAGGTATTTATTACAATCTCTATCCTTGAAATCCGTCTCTAACATAATATGAATGTTTCAAGAAGTATTAATTTAATTTTCTAAACTTAAATCTTTCCAGATATCTATACATTAATCTTTTCAGGAAATTTAGAAGAAGACATTGCATAGATTTTTGAAAAAAAAAAAAAAAAAAAATTCTAAGCAAATGAAAATTCATTCTGACTGA
>JAPDSC010133557.1:0-27364 GCA_026290005.1 Latrodectus geometricus
AAAAATAACAATTTCAGTTGAGAAAATTAATTAACAATTTCTCATTAAGAAAATTAATTTGTCTCAAGGATCATATTTCTGTTTGAGAAAATGATCACATTATTGCAATTTAATGATGCATCTTTAAAATTTATTCCTTTTATTTAATAATAAAAATTAATTTTTTTAGTAAAACCAATAATATTTATAGTAGAGTTCACTTTAATTTCTTCTATTTATTTAATTTCAAATTTTGTAATTCGTAGAATGTTTCCATTGTAATAAGCATATGTAAAATTGGTTCAAAAAATGCATATTGGAATCTTTTGCTGTTCTCTTCACTCCATATCATATTTGATTAAATTTGATATTCACACCTACATGTCATTTCAATGGACTATATAAATATATACAAGATGAGCAAGAAGATTCTTGCCAGTGAACAAAGGGAAAATAAGTGTGCAAATTAGTTACGATATAATGGAGACACTGGTTAGTCGAGGGTAGTATAATCGTTATAAATGCAGGTCCACCCCATTCATTCATCAATCGTAACTCGTAAAGTAGGAAAGAGAAATGAGCATGTCGAAGGAACTCGTTCTGTGTTGTTTGCTTTACGACTTCAAAGAGGACTCATTAGCCCAAAATAGTGTCTCAATCAGTACAAAGTCACATATACACCCAAGCAAGGTTAAGCTTTGTGACTGGGGGACTAGACATCAAGTGGTTCACTATGAGTTGCTACCAACGGGTCAAATGATCGCTGGAAGCTGTGTTCACAGCATTTGGAACCTATGCAATTGGCACTGCAAAAGAAGGACTGCCAAAATTGGCTAACAGAAGGTAAACTGTTCTTGGCCGCCAATAACGTGAGGCTGCATGTTGCCCAGATGGCCAGGAATATTATACAGCGATTTGGTTAGGATACTTTGTGCCATCCTTCTAACTCAGATAAACTTGCACTATATTACCATCTCTTTCATTCCCTGGACAATCATTTTCGTAGCAAATCTTTAACCAATGAAGCAGACTTGCCAAGCACTCATGAAACAATTGTCCGTACAACAGGCCTAATCTGGCCTGGTCTGGGGTTCCATAGCTTGTTATAACCACACCACTCAACTTGTGGTAAGTGGAACCTTAAGGGACCAACGTTATGTTTATAAAAGTTTTCGTCCCTACAAGGAACCTTTCCTAAATAGTCTTACATGAGCAATTTTCTTACGAGTAAATGCTAGTCCGCATGCAGCTTGAGATGCTCAAAACTTTCTAGGTCATGATTATACTTTCCCATGACGCTTACAAAACGCTTCGCAAATTTTCTCCCAATAGATCATGTTTAGGGCCATCTGAAACACTAAATGCAGTTGTGTCACTGTGTACATGGTTTGTAGGTGACTGTGTTCAAGATTTGTGGGCACATCTGTCTCAAGACAACATCAGACGTCTCATCAGTTCAATTCCGGACCGTATGGTGGCATGTATTGCAGCAGAACACGTTGTTCATGTCACACAACGTTTGTCTAATTGTACATTGTATATGTTTCATTTTCTTGATTTTGGGATTAAGTGAATCTCACATCTGTATCATCATATACATTAAATATCATTTGTATCCCATGTTCCCTTCTTGGTGCGATATTTTCAATGTTCCAGAGGAATTGTAAGTTATTTTCTGATTTATTTTTCTTCACCATTAATATATATTTACCTCTTTAAATATAAAGGGGTTTCTATAGAAATCTTCAACAGTACTGACATACTTATCGATGACAAAAATGTGTATTTATTGTACATGTAGTTTCACTGAATATTTCTTAAATATATTTTTATTTTGTTTATAGAATTTATGTAATTCAACATCACCAATAAATTTAAGTTGTGATAATATATAATTTTTAGTTCCTAGTGATAATGTATAATTTTTGGTATTTTCCTACAAATTTGTATTTTCTGATTAGTTATTCTGCAATATGTGCTTTTGGGAAGAAACGAGAGCAATTTTAAAAAATTTACAGAGAATTTGTTTCAGGTTTTGCATATTTCGATTCAATTCTTTTTATGACAAATATAGACTTTTATGTATTTAAAGTGATAATTCAATTTTCAAGATGTATTTTCTGTAATTGTGAAATTACTATCTTATTATAATTAATAACTAATTATTAGCAAAAAAATACGTACGAGAAGAAATTTCAGAAATTATAAAAATTTAGTGAATTTTTATTCGTATTTCCCAGGACTCATATTCTGAAATAAGAATCAAAATATTAAAGATATTAATAAAATAATAGTACCTTAAGAAACTTTATTTTTTTCTGAATTAAAAAATAATTGTTTCAAAACAAATACATGTGTGTTTAGGAACATCAATTGAATAAATTCTTGTTTTTCTAAATTTCCTCATCTACCATTTAACTTGCTTTCTTATATGAGAAAAATTGCGAATAAAAAATATTAATATCTGTAAGCTTGTTATTTTTCATTAACACATTATCTTTGAAGCAAGCTCCAGGATTATAATTCTTAGAAATCACTATCACAATCCTACAGACTTTGAAAATATAATCGAATTGCATTTTATTAAATTTACCATTTTACTAACTTACTGCTATCACATTTAATAAACCATCTGCAATTTCAATAACATTTAAAACATATTGAATATAAAATTTGACAACCAGTTATAAGCACAGTATTTAAAAATTTCATGTTAAAATTGATCATGAATGACAATGATCATCGATAAGAAAAAGGAAAATATATGAAACATGCACAAAAACTGATAATGGGTGCTGTACTCTAAGCTTAAGTTCGCACGTGAAGTTATCAGCTTAATGTAACACGTGCGAGTATGCTAACTATGTGTTGGATCAACATTCATCGCTTGGCCATTGCTGAGTAGGTGGATTGTCACGTCGTGTGAGGATCGGATAACGTTGATAACGGAAATGGATACAGCTCCGCAATTTCATGGATAACGATTTTTAAAAATACTCATAACAGAAATAAATCTTAAAACTAAAACATGTAAATGAAGAGTAATAATGGAAATTTTAAGCACTTCTAGGAAAATACTTCCTTATTCTTTTTCTGCTATAACTGATATTTTTGTGTGAAAGCTTCTTTTTACCAAAACAGCTGCTGGCGTAGAAATATTAGCTCATATATAGCATTTATCATGCATCACAGATTCTATAGTTACTTTCTCTGTATGTATATATATATAAGCACAGAGAGTTTACTTATAATAAAAATACAATGTCATGAAGCACAAAAGGTATTTGACTCAAAATTCTTTTTAAGATTAATCACAGAAAAGTGATAGCAATTAAAAAAATAACTTTTTTGAAGGTGTGGGAGTTAAAACATAAATTTATGAAGATGTGTATCTTCTTCATGATGAGTAATATTCAACTGCAGCATTGAATGAAAAGCATTATTAATTTTGGGGAAAAGGTAGGCCATAATAATACTTTCAAATTCAAACAACTTTGTCCTAGCATATTAACAAGAGCTTATTCTAAGCTTTTATTCTTTCAGTTTATGACCAGGTGGAATTCTGGTAATAGATGGGAAAAAAGCTTCTTTGTAAAATGCAAAAGAGAGTGTAATACTAAATAAAAACATTGATTTCTAGGAGCGATTGCTGATTATAGTCGTATGTTAAGTAGGAAATAATTCATAAAAAAATATCAATGCAAATTTTTCTGTTGAAATGTAACCACAGAGATATAAAAAAGAGAAGAGAGATAACTTTTTAATTACTAAAAGATGTTTTGCTACTTAATCATTAAAAAAGGCTAACTGTACAAGGCGATGAAAAAAGAGAGCCGATAATTCCTGAAATCATATAAACAGTCGGGACCAGTATGGCGTTTCTTCATTTCTTAAGATTATATATACATGCAGTACCTTTAATATCTTCAATCTCTAGTACCATAGTTCTATTTTTGAAGCAGAGGAAAATACTAATCCAAAATTACTCCCATTATGTTCCATTTATGTGTTTATGCTCTCATTCACTGCACCCCTGCAAACAACACATTCTGTGGCTTAGAGTAGCGTTTGATTAAAGAATATGACACCTTTCAAACATTCCGTTCCATAACATTTAAATTCTAAGAGTTCCTGCTGACAGCGAGAGATTATTTCTCATTTTTTGTGATAGGATTGTGAATATGCCGAGCACTTTTTTTAGACTGTGGACTAAAAAAAGTGCTCGGCATGTGTTTTATGCTTGCTTTTACAATTAACGGGTGAGACTAAGTGGTTGCTGTCGCTCCCATTAGTCTTCTATTTTTCTCTGTAGATAAGTGGCAGGACGAATCATGTTGCAGTAGCAGATTACTTTTCGGTCACAATGGAATAATGAAAGAGATAATTGAAGAATATTCTTTATTTGATTTTTTTCTCACAGTACCATAAAATGTTAAAAGAATTTAAATTTTAACTATGAAAAAGGGTATTCACCAAATTTAAAATCCAAAAGCTTATATATTAGTATATAAGGATGTGTTAATAAATTCCATTTACAATTCTCGTTATATATGAATAAATTATAGCTTAATTCAAAATATAAAAATGTTTTGTACACATTAAGCCCTAATTTCTTTATTCCCATGTTTGTATTCTAAACTACATACATACATATTTTACCTATAACATTTATTTTTGCAAATCTCAGCTATAAAAATAAGAAACGATTGTACATAAATAGTTTGCTAACTGCAAAATGAAAACACGATATTTATGCAACTATAAAAACATCTTGTCAGTATTCCCTGATTAATATTGACTGCTGAAATATGTGTTATCTCTTAATAATTTTTCTATGAAGAATAATATATTTTTTCTTAATTTTTTCATTTTTAAATTTAAGCAATTTAAGTTCATATAGAATTAAATTATAATTAAAATAAAATAACGATAAAACAAAATTATTATTTTTATTAAATCTTTTTCAGTTCTATATACTGTAAAATCATCTTCATAAATTCTGTTAGGAAAAATATTTTCCATTTTAAAATAATGTTCTTACATTGAAACAAATGAAAACATTTTAACGATTTAGAAATTTTTCAAAACTGAATACAAATTATATTACAATGAGTAAAATATTTTTATTCCAAGCAATTAAGAGAAACGAAATTAACTTTTATTCCCCCGAGTAATTTCATTATGATATTAATGAAAACATTTCATATATTGTAACAGAAATATAAAATTAAATATTCCCAATTTTCATATCATAATAATAGCTTTTAGATTCTTATTGCTAAGCAAAAATATAAAAGGAATCAAATTATTTTACATAAAAAATCCAAATATTGATGAGAATATAATTTCAGTAATGGATCTACTTTACTGATGCATTTGTTAACATTTGTTTGTGAAAACAAAGGTGTTACTTTTAGAAGTTTATATTCCCTATTCCAATAGAGATTTTATGTATTTATATTGCGACAATATTGAAACAACTTCATAAGGTGTCTAAATATTTTGTCACAAATTTTTCATTAATGTGATTCTTAAACTTTTCATTACAAAAGGGCAGGAAACAAAAGTTCCTCAGTAGATAATACAACATCTGAAAACAATATATTATACACTACTGGCCATTAAAATTGATACACCAGTAAGAAATGCAGATAACAAAATAATATTTATTGGACAAATATATTGTACTAGAAATAACAAGTGATTAAATTTTCAAAAAATTTGACTGAATAAATCCTTGGTGCTGCTAGTGATAGGTGGCCGTTGAGATCCCGCATGGCGTTCCGTATTACCGTCCTGAACCCATCGATTCCATATTCTGCTAACAGTCATTGGATCTCGACCGACGCGAGCAGCAATACTGCGATAAGATAAACTGCAATCCCGGTACGCTACAATTCGACCTTTATCAAAGTCAGAAACGTGATGGTACGCATTTCTCCTTCTTACACGAGGCATCACAACTCATTTTCACCAGGCAACAACGTTCAAATGCAATTTGTGTATGAGGAACCGGCTGAACAATTTCCTCATTTAAACACAATGTAGGCGTCGCTACTGGCGCCTGCTTTGTCTGAATGCGCTGAAAAGCTAATCATTTGCATATCACAGCACCTTCTTCATTTCGTATAAATTTCAAATCTGTAGCATGTTGCCTACTTGGTGTAGCAGTTTTAATGGCCAGTAGTGTACATTTAGCACGTCATACCTACGCTACACTTCTGGGTTATCATCTGTTATATAAACAACATTTTTGAAAATCAACGTTAAACATTTTCAAGATTTCAAAAACCTTTAGATTTTCTCTTCTAAAATATTATTTTAATGTAACAGAAAATAAATTGCAAAACAAAATAATATTTGAAAAAAACAGAAAAATTTCTTAATGTTATTTATTTTATGAAATAGACTAATTTGGTTTACTTGTTGTTCTACAATTGAATTTTGCACATAAGTGCTTTTACAGACGGTGCTTATAGTTTACAATGTGTTCCAGAACATTATAAGCACCTACTCACACAGTAAGAATCATATTTATGAGCTATTCAACAATGACTTGAGCTTTAATATTTCGTCTTCCATCTCAGCAATAAAATGCGATAAAATTTTGATTAAAAAACAACCATTCGGTACTAGTATAGTATTTGTAAAATTTGCTAGTTATTTTAGTAGTTAAAACCTGATAGAATATTTTCTAATTCAATTTCAATTATAATATGTAAATTTGATTTCATATTAACAAGTTTAGATTAATTAACTAAAATTAAGTAACGTAGTTACCTAATGTATAATTACCTAATATATAATCTTGAAAAAAGTGTTTCAGAATAATATCTTTTATGTTTTTATTTTTTAATGATATTTTTATTTTAAATTGAAAATGATGCAAATCCATTTAGTAACACAAATACACTTTTATTTCTTGTCATTTTTCTCACAAAATACTTCAACGCTTGTATAACATTTGATATGTACTGCAGGAAGTAATAGGAAACAAAAAATGTGTACAGAACAAATGAATCAACAATGGTAAAAATAAAATAGGAAGGAAATTTACAAATGATGTTCACACAAAATAACAAAGGTGCAATTCAAATTCATGTGCACAAATTAATAAAAAATTCTTTCAAGAAAGATGCTCTTCATATTAAATATTAATTAGAAAAAAATAAAATTGAATTATTAAACAAAATTCATTAGTAAATGAAAAATAAAGCATTACACATAGCTACAAATTACAAAATTAATGTGTTTAGAATTATTTTTCATAAAAATTACATTTTTAAGTTGTTAGTGTATACAAAGATATTGATTTTTTAGCATATATCTGAAATATTTTTTTCTTCAGAAACATACACTTCAAATCAACTATTTCAATTTGTAAGATAGAGTTTTTAATTATTAGTTTTGGTAATAACATAAAAAAAATTTATAATTTTCCTTGCAAAAAATACATAAATTTCATTTATTTTTCCTAAATAGTTAATGGAAAAAATAATTATCTTATACTATATACATTTTCTGCAGCAAAAAACTTGTATGAGCACAAATTTAACATTAGTAGCATTAGTAATTTAACATTAAAAACATAAACTTTTCAAATTTAGATATTCATAACATTAAAGAAAACTTTGTTGAAAATTATATTTGTTATATATTTCCAATACACAATTATTTCTTCTGCAATTATACTTTATTTCAAAATTATTTTCGATTTAGAAAGAAGAACAGGGATACAATCCATCATTTTATAACCCAAAAATAACGGTCCTAATTTATAATCATTTTACGGAAAAAAAATATTGTTTTCCTAATTTGATTGAATTGTAAAAAAGTAAAGAAGAGCATCTTTCTTTTTTATTTAGATTATATATATATATATAATCTGTTTTCATTTTAAAAATATATTATTTGAATTGAATTATTTAGCTATTCTCAATTCTAAAATTAAAATTACATATTCTATTATTAATAAAATAAAATATTTGTAAAAATTAACAATGCTAGATTATATCATATATAATTACTCACAGGAGCAATGCAAAACAAGGGAACTTTACAGAATCAGGGACAATAAACAATGCAGTACATAATATTAACACCATGATAAACATTCATCAGTAACCAACAACATTTAATCTAGCGACAAGCAATGAATACAAATACAAAGCAATACGTATGACAAACAACACATATAAGGAACACACAATCACATTAAAATGAGAGCTGCATAATATAGTTTCTCAGGAAATGTAAGAATCAATATTTTATTATGCATTTATATTAATCGTAAAATTTTTCATGTCAAAATATTTTTTATTCGTTATTGATTTATCAAGTGCAAATTCCTTAAATAAAGAGAAAGCATTATTTTCTTATGTTGCTTATTTATCTTAAATGACCATTAGTAAAATATGCAAAGAATTATTGAAATTTTAAACCCAAACGTCTTTGAAAATTTATGTTCAAAATTTTGATTGGCATTAAATGCAAAAACTTTTTTTTAATTGAAGTTATGTAAGTTTTTAATTTGTGACGTAATGTCAAATCCTATTTCAGAAATATGTATTAAAATTTCTCTTGGATTGCACCGCTCATTTTATGTGCAAAAACGATTTAGAGGGAAATAACTATAAAATAAAGAATTTGTACTACACTTCTACGAAACTTTTAGTTTGGAAATCCTTTACTATCTTTATTATCTGTTACCTGTACGAAACTATATTACTCTGAATTGGAAGATCACAAACACAGAAAGCAAGACAATGATATCACACAATAATGTAAATGTATGTTTATGATATAACATATGTTATACAATCTCTTCCCTTTGAAAATAATAAATACACTTTCATTTCATCCTAGGGAATGAGCTATAGCTAAAACTTATCATAGCAATGAAATTTGCTTTCAACATTTAGCTTAAGACAAGGTCATCTAGTTAATTAAATTATCCATTTAATAAAGGGACGAATACATATATACAGGTGTAGTATAAACATATAACTCAAGAATAAATAAACTACTCAAAACTTAACAGTTTAATTCACGGCCTCTTACAATTTTCAATGAGAAATACATAATAATGTCAGCTTGCTTCAGAGTCATTTCTGATACAAGTATGCATTCACTGAAATGCTTATTTTACTTCAAGATTCAGATGATTTAGCTAAGAAGAGATTAGATAGATGTTTCAATAATCTTATGTTTCATTTTACGTGATTATAAATTTACTTTGTATGGTTTTTTTTAATTTAAATGGCAATAAAAAGAGCAATAAATCACGTTGGTTTGAACGGTCAAAATCTTAGTATGAAAAAATTTGCATATTGAATAGGAAACATATTTCCATGGAAAACAAACAAATAAGTATCCAATATATACAAATTTTCTCAAAATTTATTAAATTAAAATAAAATATAAGGAAAAGAGAAAAATATTTAATCAAACAAAATAAATTAAATTAAATGCCTCATTAACAACTCATTACTATTTTTTTATTGCCTTAAACTAGAAAAGTATTAACAAAATATTTTCAGCACCTAGTATGGTAAATTTCCAATTTGAAACTTGAAAATTCTTTTCCATTTTGAAGGAAAATTATCATTTATTTCTATTTGAAGTTGAATCCTGAAAAGGTGTAATTAGTAAAACATAATAAGCTATGGATAAGAAATTAAAATGAAAGTAACAGTAATACTCTTTTAACTTGTCTTCATCTACATTTCTTCTTAGCTAAATTCAATATTAATATATATATAAACTATAAAACATGTCACTTCTTCCGAAGTAAGTTAATCTCAGAATAAGAACGGTGGGATGTAAAGATGAAAAATACCATTTAGTTTTTTCTAAGAAATATTAAAGATTTATAGCGAAATTTTATGCATTCTTTTAAAAGGGACGTTTTATTTTAAAACAATGCAATTGTACAGTTTTCATAATTAAAACTATTTTTATGACAATAATTTATGTTATTACTTTGAGTAATTTCAAAATATGTGCAAATTCAGGCTCCCACTTTTTCTAAAAATAGTTTAGAAAGTTGTAATAGAAAATAATTCATTAAAATATTTAGCTCCTTTTAAAGAATTCATTCTATACTGAAATATATTTTATTGTGTGCGCTTGAAGTCAAAACCGTAGTTTCTGCTAAAAAATAATAATATTTGTAACTAATATTATTAATGTAGTTACACATTAAATTAACTTTTTTTAATGTCTATTCATCTTCATTAGATTTAATTAACCCCAATTAAATACAAACATTTTAATGTAAACACCTGCCGAACAAAATGATTACATAAAACTTAAAGTTAACGTTTTTATCTTAAGAGATTATGATTATAATATAATTATGGCATAATGAAAAATTATGTTTATAATAAATACTTAATTGCTGGTATTATTTCATCAAAATTTTCCGTTTATTTTTCATGTATGTATGGTATTGCTTTAAGAAAAATAAATAAAAAGATATTTTATACAAAGCTGCCAAAATAGAAGTATAAAATAATAAATTACATTTTAAATAATACTGCATACATGAAAAATAAAACAGAAAGATAAACTCCATTTCTTTTGTTCGTTCGCTGAAAACTTTAATATTTCTGAATTTTATATTGGAACAAAATTTGAGTTACCTGAATGAAAAAAAACTAGATATATTTTTGATTTCGTGTTAAATAATGATTGTTTTATGGCTCATTGAATTACTTTTTCTGAATAAAGTTAGCATTTTAACACGTGGAAATTTTTAATTTGGTTTTAACTTTTTTTCTCCTATTAGCTTAATTTATATTACTTTAAAAGCTAATTTACAATATTGTGCTTTATATGATTTGCTCATATTTGGCAGTTGTCATTTTTTAAACATCATATTTAATTAAAATTAAACTAAAAATATTTTTTTTGAAAAGACTTCCCCTTATTTTTAAATACTTTGATTTTTAAAACTGTATACGCAGATCATATATCATATGATGTTAAAACTTAAATTAAAAATTATGGATAAATAATAAGTACATTATAAGAATTTTGATGTGATATCATCATTAAAATATGTTTAACTTTTTGAGAGAAATTTAAATATATTTGTAGACAGAAATTTTGAAAATATCTTAAGTTTTCTTACAAGTATACTTATTTTTGAGTTGGTTGACAAAAAATATTTTAAGGGAGCTTTTGTATATAGGGCAAGTTCTTTTAGATAAACAATTTTAAAATTAATGCTTTATTTAACAGATATTTTTTCTGAACTATTTTTCTCTAAAACAAAAACTATTTTAAGTACAGGATGTCTCACTGAAATATGTTAATGTTAATATTTTATCACTTGTAATCAATCTATTTATACCTACATTTTATAATCCAAATAAAAGAGAATCTTTTTCATGTGTTTTTCATGTAATGCTATTGCTATAAAAATTAAAAAGTGCTTAACCTTTACTTTTGCATTTTAAAATCCTTTACTTTTTAAAATCGAATATTGCTTTTTAAAAATCAATAGAAACACTACAGTAATTGCCCATTTATTGTTCTCTCGCAGTACTAGAATAAAAACCGATCAAACAGCTTGGCAAACGATAGCGAAGGAAATGGAGTTTGAGACATCCCCGGGCTACACGACCTTTTAGTTGAGGAATCTATTGGTTTCAACGTCAATTCTTTTTGACAACGTCCAGATTGTGCCACCTCATAACCATGTTCCTCGGGTTGCTCAGCATTTCCTGCCAATGTTGTAACTGCTCGCCTCTCGCATACATAAATGGACCGATGACCACCTGTCCATGGTAGCTGTCCTTGACTAGCGGACTTGGTCCTGCCACCATCACGCAGAAAGTGAAACTGCAGGAATCAAAAAAGCGGCCGGATACAGCGAAGCTGAATGTCTCGTCGAAGACAAGCTCCCTGTCCTGCTGTCCAGATGACATCGAATAGGGCAATGGTACAGTCCGCTTACACTTGATCATCTTCCGACCATGGTACAGCTGCACTTTCACGTAGATAACTGAAAATATTTAGAAAAGTATTTTACTATGAAAATTGTAATATTTCAAAATATTTCAAAATAAATAATAATAATAACAAAATTGTAATTGTAATTTGTAAAAATAAAAATAACAAAATTGCAAACCTTAAATAGGAGAAGATCGATAAATTTTTGTGATTGGTTTCTTTTTATTTTAAGCCAGAAGTAAAATATTTGCTTTTGTCAGTCAATAAGACATGAAAAACTTGTAGAGATAAAAGAAGAATTAAGCAAAATTTTATAGTTTTGAACAATTAATCCACAGCAACTTTCGTTCAAAAAGCAAAGTTCTCTTATATATCTGTGACAAACCATCAATCTCTGTATAATCATCAAAAGGAAAAATTTAAGACCTAGAAAAGCTCGAAAACTATAATTTCCTAGGCGACAATCGGTCGATGAAAAACGCTGTAAAACCAATTGAACTATCTGGACCCTATAGTATATTCGACTTTGTTACTTTTCTATTCACACACGTGCTCACCAGAAATTAATTTGGGGAGCACTATTAATGGAAAAGAAATATTTATGGATATACAAAGCAATCTGGAAGTTCTTTGCAGATAATGCTTGCTTAGGCAAAAATACACCATTTCATAAGCAGCTAATTATAAATGAGAAACCTAGTGATCAAAACAACAGTTTGACTTTAGTTTTATTCAGTACAGTCTTTAAATATGACATCAGACAGCATCGGTTTACGAGATCTTGCAATAAGCAAGGAAAATATGGAAATCCACACAAAAATTTAAACTTTAGTTGCATTTTTTAACTATACTGGCTATAATAAAAATATTGCAAAAAAATTCTTGTAATATTAGTAGTTTTCTAACTCTAGGAGCATGATATGAATAATATTCTCAAAGAAATTTCAGGAAACATACTCAGTGCGTTTGCATTTCTGTAAGAGTACTTCAAAATAGGTACTAAACAGATTTTTAAACAAGATTTGTCTAAATGTATTCTTTCATAATTTTTATAAATTTTTAGTATCTTCCATTCAAAAAATTGGAAGAAACAACCCATTAGAATATTTAATTTTTCGCAGTGATTCAAATTATCACATAAATGAAATTGGTTCGAACTGCACATCAAATATTGTTTCTCGCATACAGCATTCTTTATTTACTAAGTGTTCTAGGAATAAAGAATGAATGAATGTAAAGTCTCTAGTTTTCATTTAAAATTTTTATGTGTTCAGTTCTCAATTTGGGTTTAGATGAATTTAAAGCATCAGAATCACCTAGAAATTATTTTCGGACATTGTACAAAGCAGAGTGGCAAACCAAATTAAACTATTTCATCCAATCCGCAACATTTAATATCTTTTCATTTTTAAATTGCCATTTGCTGATTCTACTAAAGATTATTTTGTATTCTAGGTATAATTTTTTACAATATCAAAACAAATCAAAACGTACTCTAAAATCATATTTTATATGATTCGCTTAAATTTAAGAAATTAATTTTATTCGAGCAAATGAAAGCCGGTTGACAGTGAAAAACATCAAATTTAAATGGATGAAATCATATTTTTCTATTGCCATTCACATATTACAAAATAGATGATTCCAGTACGCATTGAATGGTTTGTTTAATGTATTCATTTGAGAAAGATATTTCTTATCTGCTTGAGTTGTTTAATTTAAGTATAGTGAAAGCGGAAATACGTTTGTATTTATTCAGGTTAAAAATTGCTCATTTAGCAAAAACAATTCCCATTTTGATTCCAAAATCATATGTAATAAGCTCAAATGCAGTGTAAGTAACTCAGTATAGTTCGAATTTCTTTGTTATATAGAATACACTACAAATAGTGACAGTAATTACAATTCTAACAATGAATTTTTCAAGTTAATGTTGAATTTTTTAAGATGAAGTTTCAGGTTGTTTAATAAGTCTATTTGCACATGCTTTAAGCTAATGTAATTAAATTCTAACGAAACCTGAGCTGATTCAAAATTATATAGCAGGCACGTTATTACTTTATAATGTGTGTGTTCGCCGAGTTTATCCTTGTTTTGATAATATAAAACTACCAAATTAAAAAAAAAGGAAACATTTGCAGTAGAGATGTCACATTTTAGCTTAAAAATAAATATTTTATCTCAAAATAATGTAATAGCAAGTACAAAAAATAATTTAATGAAAAAGTAAAATACAGTTAGGAATTTAAAGGTTTATTGTTTCTGCTTTAGTGTATGAAAAACCGAAAAATATATTGTGTATAAAAAGCTATTACGTGATTCAAACTGTTTTTGGGCGTGCATGCTAGAAATTTTGTAATAGGATGGGTTCAGATTTGTATAAGGATTGCCTCTTATATAACAGTGTACTCTAACAAAAACAAAGGGTTCTAGTTTAGTTTCAATACTTACATCAATGAATTCTTGCTTTTTAAATTATTTTTATTTGAAATCTACATTTCCTTATTCATTATATTTATTGACATCGTATTGTTTGATTTTGATAATGATTATTCTTTATTTGATATCAAAATTGGAGGCATTGAACCTATAAAAAAGAAAAAATCAAAAAGTGTTTTGTATCTCAGAACAATTTGAAGCTTCTTTTTGTATTTGCCAGTAATAAAAATGTTGAATATACGATTAACAATTCCGAAAATAACGTCATAAACATAAGAAAAAGTCACCGCTTCATTATATTTAGTTTGATGAATTTACAGATCCGAATACAAAGGACTTATTTTTTAATGCCATAAATAATATGAAAGAGAATTATTGAAACGCATTGTTCACTCAAACCTATTATTTAAGCATTTTTAAATAAAGACAGACTTAAATGATGTGGTACAATAACATTGTAAACACGACTTGACCTCTTTCAAGAAAATTTGAAAACAAATTCACAAACATTCGATCAATGCAATTTGAACAATTTTGGAATAAAAGGGAATCAAGATGAAAAGAAGATAACGTGTATCATAAAATGTTATGAGATTTATAAGTATTATTTAACATATAAATACTTAAATTCTGCAACATTTGAAGCGTTTTACGATAATTCGAGAAAATAATAGGCTGATATTTTTCATCAAACTAATATAACTTTATTGTAAAGAGATTAAACAAAATCCTGACTCAACATAAAGTTTACAACTATTTTCCAATAATGAATTAACAATTAAATTCTTATAACTGATAAATTTCTCTGTTTTCCATTTCAATGAATGAAGTAGTATTTAGGAAAATTAAAGGCTTCTTCATTCGTTTTTACTAAACGTAGTCATGTTTTTTACTTGAACATGTTACTTTTGAAGTATCTAGTATTCAAATTCTATATAGTACTTCCCTTAATCCAATATTTAATATTTTGTTATGTATAATATTCCAAATAAATTTATTTACAATTCTCATTTATAGCTGATATTTTACTTGCATTTATTTATTTTGATTCTTTTAAACAGAAGCTATTTTACAAAAATTAAATATCAACTAGTGTTGCCCCACAACTTTAGATTAACTTAATTAGAATCTTGTTGATGACTTAATAAACTGGCACAACTGAAGTGAAACTGCGCACTTCCCATCTAATGACAGCGATTTAGAATGATAATCTTGTCAGTGTTTGTGAAATTCAGATGTCTATAAGATCTGGCCGGTCTGTGAAATCCTTAATAGTTTTGTAAAGGTAGTTTCAATTTTACTTTTGGAGGAAGTTTTGTTTTGATATTGCATATTTAAATTTTTTCTCTTGCATTCACTATTTTGGTACGTTATGTTTTCTTGGAATATGGTTTTTCAAGTTGAATGTTTATTTCATTCATTAGAAAACATATTTTTATTGTGTCGATGAAAATTTAAAATTTCCCATACCATTAACATCGAAATGCTTTTTTTCTTGTTCTTACAGAATATTTTATTATAATTTCACCAAATAGACAAATTTTAATGAAGAACTGTTGTATTTGAATAAGTAATAAGTATGTAAAAAGTTGAATAAGTACGTAAAAAGAAGGAAGAGTTGCTTAGAAATTAAGACTTTTCTCTCTCAATGGATTTAGTAGATCTTGTCTTCATATTTCTGACTATTTTATGAAAACTAAATAAAAACTAAACCTTTTGTATTCAGCAAGAATAAAGCTCGTATGCATATAAGCACAATTTAAGTATTTTTTGTCAGCAGATATCGTAGTTAGAAGAATGAAAGGTTAAGCTTTGAAGTCATGATTTTGATTCAGGCAATTGTTTTTTTCTTTTTTCAAGTAGTTTTAGACATGATTCAAATTTAGATTTAGAATTTAGACTTAGTTGAGTTGAGAATAGATTCAAGAAAGTCAATTTTAGATTTGTCTCTAGGTTCGGTGTTTTCTTTCTTTCTTTCTATTTTTTTGTTTTTTTTTAAATGAAGTTATTAGTTATGCCATGATAAATAGCTGCAGGTTTCATATTGAAGTTGAGGTACCTTCTTTAAACTTGTAAAGTTAGCTTCAAACTGCCGACATTAGTCAAATGTTATACTTTTTGGATTAGTTATGATAGTAAGATGCATTGTGATATCGACTGGATAAAATATAAATTTGTGAGGTAATGCTTTTTAAAAAAAAAATAAAAAAACACAAACTCCTTTTTGTAATCATCCAAATACTTTGTGATTAAGGCTGTGATAGAAACAGGAAAGACAATAGATATTAATTTACAATTCTTATCATTCACCATTAATAATACTTTTTGAATAATAATAGGTATAGTTCTGCACATGTTAACATGTAGTAATTGCAATCGGGCATTGCTTAAACATTTATAGGACACTTCAATGACAGACTAATTGCGCTTTTATTCAGTGATTGATATTTTCATCACTTAGCTCTACTCCATTCAATAATACTTAGTATCCTTGCATCTGTAAATTTGTGTTTAACAAAATTAGTGTATCTGTAAATGCGTGATATTTACTGAGTTTTCGTGAACCATGAAGAATATCAAACACGTGAAAAAATATCTCATTAATGTAACTTATCAAATAACCATATTTCCGATATTACAAAATTATTGTCACATTTCTAAATTGTGCTGCAAGCTGAAGTAATCATATTTTCTGATCAGATTTCTAAAGAAAATACCTCGATATTTATTCACGCACCAGACGCAGTAATTACTACACAGATGTCGTATTGTTGTTTTGGAGCATTTTTAATTCGCTAAGAGTTTTGGAAAATTTTGTCATTTTTCCTTGTAACCTAGATTTTTTATTGCATTAAAAAGATGGAGAATATTATTCAACAACATTTTCAACAACTGTTTTGGTAATTATTCAACAACTATTTTAGGAAATCCAGTTTAAGTGTCATTGCAAGAGGACGAATATTTATTTGTTTTAATTATTAACTTTATTAGAATTTTCGTAAGAATAATTTATTTTAATTTTAATATTTTACAATTTTTTTATGTATTTTTTATTACCAGGTTAAATTTTCTTACATAAGAAGAAATTGTGATGTAATTATTATGCCAGCCTGGTGATATTTTCAGTCACTAAAAAGTTTAAAAATGATAATAAGGATTTAATTAAATATATTATTCGGCATTTGTCACGTAGTTGTATTAGACTCAATGTTTTTCCTTCCATCATCGTTAGTCATGTAGGAAATGAAATCATTTCCGAGTCATAACTTGGGTGTCAGATATATAGATTTTATGTGAAATTTCCCTTCTTTTAACATTTAATTTATATTTATTTTCTATGTCTTTGCATTGTTATAATTTTATCTATATTTATGGAATTTTTCAAACAAAACCTTCATTATTATTTATAAAAGATAAACTAATATTACTATAGTGCCTTTAAATTAATTTTATAAAAAATTTAGTATGATAAAAAAAATCTGAGAGTTGAATCCGAAAACAACAACTCATAAAATATATTTGCACAGGCAAATCGTGAAAATTCTAGTCTTGTTGATTTTTCAACGAAAAATCATATTTAACGAATTCCTTAAAGGATGAAATTTTCCACTATTTTTCCACTAACGTGTGTGTTTTGATTTACATTCTTATTTAAAAACTCCTTAAACATTGCATGCTAAATTAATAGCGAACACTAAATGACAAATCAAAGAATATTTTCCTCAGTTATGATAAATAAAGTAAATAATATGGGACATTATTACCTTTCAAAAGTATCAATCGTATGTTCTAGATTTATCTTGAAATAAATGATTCTCGATCAATGAATTATGTACTTAGAGTTACAAAACCTTAAACGGCCATGCAATCAAAAAACAGGTACAAACTTCCCAAAAATGACTGTTTAAACAAGCAGGAGCCAACAAATCTTAGATATGCAAGATAAAGATAAAATTTCCGATGGGAAAACTTAAATTATTAAACATTGTTAATATACTAAAAGATTTAACATTAAATACTTACAAATTTTTTAATTTAATCGTTTGCGCTTCATATTTATAAAATAAATATTATTTGATAATTTGATAGTAATAAAATTTATTTTATTACTATCAAATTAATTTTAATGAATATAAAAATTAATTTTAATGAATATAAGAATTATAAAATTAATTTTTATGAAACGCAGCAAATGTGTTTCATAAAAGCTTAAAAAATTCAATAAAAAGGGAACTCTGTAAAATATTAATGATGCAAATTCAGACACTTCTTCAGTATAAACAAAATATTTTGGCAAAAAATGTTTTAAATGTAAATATATGTATAAATATTATACAAAATTTAACATAAGTCAAGTTTGCACGTTATAAAGTTTTTAAAATAGTAATACAACATTGAAATTGCTATTATTGCAAACTAATATCTTGAACAAAGTATATTGCCTGCCACATTACCTATACACAAAAACGAAAAATAAATTCCATCACATCATGCTCGTAAAGGTTAACAGTTTGATGTCTCTATCTGCTAAGAAAAAAGATGTTCAAACAAATCCTGGCTCGGGTACAGCTAAGGAAACATTCGACGTTGCGAAATCACGTCCTGTATCGATGACTGGGAAATAAACGATTTGTGTAAACGCGGATCTATTTGCGTCACATCTTTCTGAGATGGAAAATAAATACAATATGATGATTGGAAAAGTTTCCTGGCTTTTAGGAAAAATTCAGAGAATATTACAAACGGTGTACAAAATGAAATTTTAAATTACTATTTACTTACTATTCTATTGAACATGAGAAATAAATTTCCATTTTTTAAAAATGAATGCAAGCTGTGGAATTTGAGAAGAAAATTTCGTGACGATTCAAATATATACGAATTTCTATTTGAATATCGATAATAAGATAATTTTTTTATATTTTATGCAAAATCAAGTTTCATGTTGGCCTAAAAAGTTTTCTGAACAAATTTGAAATATATTGTCTTTATATGGAATGCATTTGATTATTCATACAAAATATTCTCGCTGATTGTAATTATTCTATATAGAATAAAATAAACTATATAAAAAATGTTTTAAAATGATCTGTATATACAGATCATTTTAAAACACTTTTTATTTATGTATTATGCTTTTTAAGGGATTTTTAAGCTTTAGAACTATGAAGTAAACAAATATTTTTGAAATAAATTTGTTGTTACGTTATTCACAGACATGAAATATATCTAACCATTTTAAAAAACTTTATTTTTACTCTTTTATAATTAAAGACGAAAATTTCAAAAGAAATTGAGAGAATATTAAGGAATTTAAAAAAAAACAAGGTGAAAAATTGTGAATACATAAAAGTTCTTCAATTTTAAAAATGACGAAAACATAAGTAAATTTTAATCTTATGAAAACTTAAGACAAATTAGAATTCACATGTACTTGTTGCAATCTGCTTAATAGTTAAAAATGCTTAAATTACGTGAGTTAAAATTAAAAATAAATTTAAAAAGAACACTAAAATTATGAATGTTAAGAACAGGAAAGTGTTGCTTTCCTTATATTAATAACTCCGATTTATAATATTTATTACTATCAAAAATTTTTTTTCATAGTTAGAAGCTTTGAAACTCATAAAAGATTCTTTTTGAAATCGTGTAGATATGGAAATACAAATAAGCTAGAATTATGTACGTCATCTTTTGTACACAACATGAGTATTTTGAATTATTTTATTCATAATGTACTATAATTTAATTTAGTAATGCAATATAAACAGAGCTTATAGTAAATATTAAATATGCCTATTGTTTTCTACTGTTATATTGAATTATTATTATTTGAGATATTTTTTAATTTATATGACATGTTTCATTATTAATATTTTTTACATTTGTATGTATACTGGAAACTCTTATTTAAACTTGAAAATTATAAAATGGATATGATTTGTTCTGTTTTACAGTCGTTTCACCAATCTGAAAACTAATTCACAAAGGTCATACAGCCTAAGGTGATTTGCAAACAAACATTCTCTCCCAAATTCGGAACCAAACCCAAAAGGTGCTTAACAAAGGATAAAAGTAATAATCATTCAAGTATGAGCTTTGTTATAAACGATCCATTAGCTTATCTTGAGTAATTGAAACACAAAAAACTAGACAATTCGAAATGATATTTTTTATGATTAGCCTCAATTCCTCCTAAAAGATTCACAATAATCCTTTTATAAAGTCTGTAGTCATTAAGAAACTGTTTTTGGACAACCAGTATTGATGTTGGGTTATTCGAAAAGTTATTTCGTTTTATATGAAAATGAAAAAAAAAAACGTATAACGAATAAAATTTTTTTGAATTGTATATTGTCAATTCTACTCCAATACCTTTTATCATATTTCTGACCATAGAATGATTTCATACTCAAAAAATGGTTGGTTTTCAATAGCAAAAAACTGATTCAAGGGGAAAAAGGAAGAGCCGTTCCGAACAACCCAATATAATGTGGTAAATGATACGTTTAATATTTTCTATACGTTGAGTACATTTAATAAGTTTTTGCTAATAAGCAGGGTAATATTGGAAGCCATCAAGCAAAACAGATCAATATCCCAAGAACAAGTGATTATTCTGTGCGGTAGGAAAGCTTTGAAACTATTTATAGCAAGGAATTTTCTTAAATGAAAGCTTTCTTTCAAATGGAAATTTTAAGACATTATTACGTTACAATAATGACAAATAAACTTCAATGTATTTATGCATTGCTCATCTTTTTATTATAATAATCTTTTAAAATTTATACCTCAAGATCTTATGTATAATTTTTCATGAGATTTTTTATATAAATAAATTTAAATACTTGTAAAATATACTAAAAGAAAAAAAAACAGTTGTAAACTCACGGGCATCTTCTGAAGCTATCCCTTGAAGGTTCTTCAATCGGCATACTGTCGTCTTGATGCGATTGCTGTACGGATTACAAGATAAGCATAATTGGATGTCTCCCAAAGAAGCAGATGACTGCAAGAAATAAAATTATGAGTAACCTTCGGATTGATAAAATTTATTAATTTTTTTTACTATTATCAAGTGAAGATACTATTTTAAGTTTCTTTCACTCATTTACTATCCCTTATAAGTCTCGAGATATTGAATCTTATATTAGAGAATCTGATTATTATTATGAAGTCTGAAAACTAATGTTGAGATTGATATCATAAATATATCATTTGATAAAGAGCTATTTTTAATTAACATATTACATTTATAAGCATACGATTCTTATTTAATTTTGTGCATATATTATCTAAACCAAGAGTACTGTAAACAAAATTTCAATTAATAAACATAAATCAACAAAGAATTTACTATCATTTTCCACGCTTGATAGAGAAAAGTAGTTTAAATAAATAGCTCTATGATCTGACTCACAAAATACACTTAAGAACATAAATACCTAAAAAAAACGAATCATTTCACTCAATGTTTTATCAGATTAATTAATATAGATAATATTTATGATGATTTGTATGTCTTAAGAAGATCTTTTAATAAAAGTATAGATCTTATCATAAATGCATAATAATTCAAAAATCTGAAAATTTTCATTTTCTATTGACGCTAATGCACATATGTTTCTACGCGTGTAACTAAACTCCATTTTACACTTAACATTTGTATTAACACAAATGTATAATATGCTAATACAGATAAGATTTAAGTATAATTTAATGTTCAATAGCAATATTTTATTTTCATATGAATGAGTGAAAAGAAATTTTGAAAATTCTATTATCTGAATTCTAAAATGTGTAATATAAATCTAATTAAAAATACTAAACAATAAGTTTTCTATTACCTTATAAACATGAGTTTTGAACTAAATACTGATCAATACTTACTAACATATTATAACATTAGCAATATATAACTGTAAATAGTTAGATGAAACATTTCTTTAATAAATTAATTGTAAGATTTCTTTATTCCCTATACATTCCATTCTTGAGTTTTCCATTTTAAATAAATCTTTATTAATATATAACATTTGAATATTAAATGAAATGTATTTAAATTATTATATTTTGCAGATATTGAACTATCATGTATGTAACAACAGCGAATCATTATTAAATCAAGTGGGCCATATACATTATCATAAATATATTTAAAATTTGTACATACATAAATTCAATTTTGATAATTTGCAATCCTACTGTAATTGTTTTAGGGCTATTGGTATATATATATATATATATATATATATATATATATATATATATATATATATATATATTATTAAAAAAGCAATTTAAATTATTTTGAGTGGTATTTTTCTAATAATTTCTGTGTCTTATTTTATCATTCAAAGTTACGCTAAACTAGTTTACCTGTTTCTAATATACTCTTAAATCTTACGAAGACATTTTTTTATCCATCGCATAAATTTTCAATTTTAAAATGGGTTTAAGTATTTTAAGTACAGAAATAAGAGAGTAAAGTATGATTATTTGGCCCGTTTGATACAAATATATTGAGATATAGAGACATGAGACATAGCAAAAATTACAATTAATCTATTAGTAATACGAACTTTCATAAAGTATTGCCATTAGAGAGCGTCAAAAAAAATATCTGAGAAAATGTTGGGACAAATAACATTTCTTATAAAATTATTGAAAATGTGCTTTCCCATTTTCCTGGTATATTTTAATTATTCACAATTTGATGTCTACGTATAATATTGAAAGGTTATGAGAAATGTCACAAATTTAACAATAGTTGCTTATATTTTTATAAAAAAATAATCTTTTGACAGAATTTATCAAGGGAAGTATTATGAAAATACATAAATAATAATTTTAAATATTTTATCGCAAAACAATACCATACGACGCACATAAAGCTTTTCTGTCACAGAAATAGCTTCGTGCATACTATTTACAAGTAAAATAGTAATTTAAAAACTAATCCGTAATTTAAAAAGTAATCGTTTTGCAGCAAAACTTTTATTACTGAGTCGACAAACTAGTCACTGATGATAAATTACAAAATAAATAAATAATAAATCAAATATTTAATATAAATAATAACTAGTTAACATACCTGTGGCGCCATTTCCAGATCTCGCCAAATGACTTTACCGGACATCGTATCATCATTCGTCAAGGGAAAAATCACATGTCCAAGACAGTGGCGTACTTTGCGTTTATCAACGTCATATATCGACAATTTCAGAGTCCTATTTTGTAACTCTTCTGGGGCTACCTATATAACAGAATGAAAATTAAAAATTTATTGTGTGTTTATATATTATATGTATATATAATACATTTATATCTATATTTATATACAGCCCGACATTGAAAAAGTAACTCAACAAACAGAGCGAAACTGCAAAGAACAATAAGTGATCTGTAATTCGAAATAATATGCAAAATACAGAGTGAGAACAGAATCGAATCAGTGGGCTGTAGGACCATCGTGGACGGCGATACACGAAGCATTACGTCTACGCACATATTCAATGAGAGTGCTAATGGCATCTTGTGTAATGGCTCTCCATTCCCTGTCATGCGCAGAAAATAAAATGTAAAGCAAGTTTTAAATCTCACTTGTACTCAAATAGTGGCAGATTAAATTTTAAACAATAATATAACCATTATGCCTACTTTTCCCCAATGCATTTGTCCACCATAAAATGTGATTTTTATTTTAACTAAAATATTGTGATCAATTTGATAGTAAATATCCAACAAATAAAAGTGTGCAAAGCATTTTTTTTAAATGCGGTTCCTATACTCAAGATATTTATTATTTCTTTTTAATTAATAACTTATCTTTAAGAAAAAAAAATCATCTGAATGATGTAAGAGTATTAAGAATAACACAAAAGACAAATTCTAAATTTTACTATAGAGTTTAAGAATTAAAGAAAACATCACTGTGCATAGAAAATAATGTTTTATATAATCCTATTTATTTTTTTTTGTATCTTGAGAGATTATTTTTAAACTTTTCAAAGAAAATTACAAAACAGAGAACCTTTCTCTATTCACCAAAAATATAATGTTTTTGTTACTATTTATAGTATCTATTGTTTTGCTTGAAAGAGATAAGGTTTAAAAATACAAACTAGAATAAAGAATATATGGATTTTGCGGTATAAATAGTCTAAGAATAGAATATTGTTAAAACATGACATTTAAAAGATAAAAATGGAAAAAAAGTATTCAATTCCATTTTTGCGTGGAAATTTCTTTACCATCTCTTTGTTAGCACTTAGATAATTCTTCTTTTACAAAAATATATAACTACTACTAATTTTTAAAATTCAATTTTTGTAAATTTATAAGTTTTAATTTTATTATAATTTACTTATAATTATTTTTAATTTTAAAACAGTTAAAAAATATTACTTTTATGAAATAACAGTTATTAATTTTAGAAATATTTTAATGTATCTAACTTCTAATAATAGAAATATTTATTCATAATACATAATTTGCTGAGAAAATGTAATAAAATACTGAACAGTCATGAAATTTCAAAATTAAAAAATGATTTTTAACTATCCTCTCTGAAAGTAACTGATTTATCTCATCTTAAATAGTGCTCTTATTAATTGAGTCTTTTCTACTTCTAGATGAGTGGTTTTATTATTTTTGTTCATTATGTTTGCACAGCGGTACAACGTAGAAATAAATAATTGTATGTAAATATCATTTTTACATTTATGGGACACAAAAACATTATCATATGCAGTCATACACTCAGCATGAGTAAAGTATTAATTATTATTCTTATTATTATAATTAATTACGAATTTTTATTCAAAGGATTTAAAACATTCTAAAATTCATAAGTAATTCAAAAAATTTTTAATTTTTCTTTCATTATTATAAATAACTTAAACTATTCCTCTGTTATAGAAAATATGACATCTGTTTCCCTCTTAAGTGTTTCTATTTTTATATATATGTTTACTATATTAGTATTTGATTTGAAGGAAATGTTTGAGCAAAACGAGATCATTCTCTTAATATTGAGTTTTAGAGGATTAACGGAGTCGTTCTGACTTTCTCTGAAATTTAATTTTGTTCTGTGTAAGGCTATTCCTCCTAAAGTTAAACAAAACTTTTAGGTAAAAATAGGGGATATAGGACTTCTCCCAATGTCTACTTACTTTGAAAGTAAAAGTCTCATTAAACTTTGGAGCTAAAGTTCTTTTCCTGATCTTCGACTGCTGGAAGTTCTCCTCATCCGGCAGCAGGAATACTTTAACAAATGGATCTCTCGGGGAATTTATCAAACCACGTCCTGTTGAAAAATATAACAAAATATATAATGTCAATCACATGATAGAATCATTACAGTAACAAATTATTATATACACTGGTGTTAAGTAACCAAAAAAATTAAATTAATATTTAATAAGAAAAAAAATTTTGAAATCATGACTCGGATCAAAATTCTACTACAATTTTTATATTCACTAAAATGAATATACCACAAATTTTATAGCAGTTTACATTTGCTAATAATGTTATTTATTATTATAATAGAATGCATAATATTGGAGATATGGTCTAGATTAAGATTATTAAAATCGGAGCTGATACAGTCCTCATATTCCTTGACAACAGACCATGATTTACGCAAATCCCTTTTTTAAAACAGGGAAAAAAGTTGCGCTTATAAATTTTCAAAATGCCTACACAAGAATAGATATTTGAATGTTACATTAGCTTATGCATCTTCAGGAGACAGGTATTTATGATAAAAGCACAAAATATTTTGTTATGAAAGCAAGCAAGACGCATAAGGATTTTCATCATGATATTTTCTTATTTTAAGGATTTAATCATGGGTTTACCTAATATTGCTTGCTAAAAAGAACGAGAAGAAATTATTCACATTTAGAAACATTTCCATCAGTAATAAACTAAATGATACCATTAATGCAAGAAAGTGATATTCATTTGTCCTTATTGACGCACAATATGTGTTTTACTAATAATTTGTAATAATGTACAGCAAATTTCAAATTTTTCAATTATTTAATTATTCAAATTCTCCATTTTCTCTTATCAAACATTTTTCAATTATTCAAATTTTTCAATTATTTTTCAGCTCATATGCAAGAATTTTAAAAATTGCAGCAACAAAAGTGGAAGGAAAATGTTCTTAGAGTAAATGATGTTAAATTCTGTGAATTAGTGATTATAGATAATAATCTAATATTTAAGAAATTTTTAAGAGATGCATGTTGTCTTTTCTACTTTTTTATCTTTATCTATCCAAATTAATGGATTTCATTATATATACATAAAATAATAATGTAAAATATGGATCAAAAATTTATATTTTTATTGAGCTTTTTGCGTTTTCTTACAGTTAGTTTCCTTTATCATCTTATAAATTACTAATAAGATTTGGGTACCAATTACTGGACAGAAAGCAATAGGTATAATGATTAAAAAAATGAAACATAATAAAATAATTCAATTAACTTACCTGGTAAATATTTAGCTTTATGCAGAGTGACTTCAAGACTTTTAGCATCAGAAATATAGAGAAGTGAGAACCACAAACGTCCGTTCAAACAGGGAGGATTGTGGGATTCTTCTTCATCTGAATCTCTGCGGAAATGAAGGCATATATCAACCAATGAAATAAATGGCTTAAAATACGTAAATAGCTTACTTTATATTTAAAATATTTTATATAAAATGTAATAAAAACTATAAATGAAGTTATTAATAAAAGGGATAAACACAAAACTAGAAAATTCTTGGTATCAATGAAAATGTATTCAAAATTCAAGAAAATTTCTGGATTTCAAAAGTTTTAAATTTCATTTCAAGAAATATTTTGTTTACAATATTCTCAAGTTATCAAAGCATGAAAATTTATGTATAAAAAGTATAAATATATAAAAAACAGTTTAAGACACCTATAATCATAAATAATATTTTATGCGTATATTTTTGTATTGTT